>VDFB02262559.1:0-46565 GCA_007258455.2 Sequoia sempervirens
CCTCTTAAATTGGGCTTGCTTTGCATTAAATACAATCATCTCTTATGTTAATATAGAGAAAAATGGATAGTGCATTGGTAGGCACCTTAAATGGAGGATGGGAGGTTGTAGGATCAAATATGCATTCCAACAATTTTGGTAGATTGAACAACAAACTCGCTTAGCCGCTTGGTGTTCTGACATGTAGGTGCCACATGGCACCCATCCATTGGCCCATGTGGCACATCTTTTTTCATTCATACCAAACATGTTTCCTCATGTGATTGGACAACCTCTATCGATTCATTTGTTGTCATACTGTCATGTGTCACATGCTGATTTGTCCATGTCACTATATGGTTGTTGACTAGGGTTCCACATCAACATCAATGTTGACTGTACTTTTCCTAATGTCATCAAGTCAACCTATTTCCTTGCAAAATTTGACCGGTTGTATCTCACTCATACAAACTCCATTTGACACAAAATGAACGTCATCAAAATCATGGCGATGAGCTCTTTGATATGATGCTACTTTGGACCATTTTTTTAGATGAAAGTATTTTTCACCTTTCTGACTAGCCTCTGTACCTGATTTGAGCAAACTTTGACTAGCCATAACTTGAGCGTACAAAATTGTATTGATCCCATTCAAGTTGTGTCAGATTCCAGTTTTCAAGCTCTTTAGGATGAAAATAAATTATGGAGCATATGGGGCACTTCAATTTTTAGTGACAAGTATCCCCCTAGATCAGTTCTCTCCAATGGAATTCTTTTGGACCTCTGAAAGTTTGATTACTCAAAAAGTGAGGGTAAAGTTACATCACTTTACTAAGCTCCATCCATTTTTCCTTGCTTGGATTCATCCCCTTCAGTCCCACTTTGAGGTACTTTACTACTTCTCTTCATGAAGTCTTGACTTTCCTATCTAAGATGACATCCTCTGGCAACTCTAACATATACCACGGTGAAAGATAGTCAACTAATGGAACTTGAATGTCTGTTTCTTCATCCAGTATTATTGGAGGCTCATACAACTTCAGATTCTCAACATTGACAGTTGAATAGATGTGTATGTATGGAGGAAGATTAAGGCAGAAGGTGTTGGTTCCAATCTTTTCCAAGATCTCAAAGGGACCATACTAAATTGACTTGAGCTTCCTTCCTCCACCTTGCATTCTTTCCTTACTAATATGTAAACAAACTCATTCTCCAACCTGAAATTGATGATTGATGTGATGTATATCATGTCAAGCCTTGCACTTGGCTTGTCTCTTCTCCAACTATGCTTCCACTTCCTGATGAATTGCTTGGAATTTTTGGATGAACTTCAAAGCCTTCTCTACATTATGGTGTCCATCTTCAATATTTTCCTTCCCAAAAGAAAATTCCATTGATGTTTTTGGCAAATACCTAAAAAAATTCTCAAAAGGAGATCTTTTTATAGAAGAGTGTGTTGCATGGTTGTATGCATGCTACACACAGTGAATATTTTCATCCCACATCTTAGAATGTTTACTGTAGTAACCTCAAAGAAGATTCACAACTATCATGTTCACTACCTTTGTTTTTCCATCAGTCTGCGGATGGAATGGTGCACTTTTCTTTAGTCTTGTGTCCATGAGTTCCCACGATGCTGACCAAAATTCCCCCAAGAATTGAGAATCTTGATTTGATACAATAGAAGTAGGTAACCCAAAATGGACCCATACAAATTGAAAGAACATATGTGTTGTTAGTTCAATTGTGACATGTTTCTTACAAGGCATTAGAATACATTTTGCTAAAGCAATCAACTACTACAAACATATAATCATGTCCCTTGCTAGAAATTGGTAACCCCCCAAAAAAATCCATTGAAACACTTTTCCATGGATGGGATGGTATAGGTGTGTACAAACCCATTTTCCTATTGCTAAGTTTACTTGTTACACACGTTACACATCCTTTAATGTATTTAGATACAATTTCTTACATATGAGGCCAATAACAATATTTTTGCAATTGAGTCATTGTTTTGTTTACCCCAAAGTGTCCCGCAATCAATGACATGTGTGCTTCTCTGATTACCTATGTGTGTTCACCGTATGGAATACATAGCTTTCCTAAAAGTTACAAAAATTTATCCTGCACGTAGTAATCTTTCTCTTCTACATGTTTTCCTACAATTAGAGCTGAATAGATTTCCTTAAAGTCTTCATCATTAGCATGCTAATCCTAAAAAACTTTCATGTACCATGGAACTACATTTAAGGATAATCAAAGCACTCATAATAGGAGGCCTAGACAACATATTTGCTACTTTATTATGGGTACCTTTTTTATACTTAATAACCAAGTGAAACTGTTGAAGAAAACCCATCCACCTAAAGTGCCTACATCGTTGTAGTTTAGATTGTTAATGTAGGTACTAAAGTGGCTGGCAATCAGTTTGGATTACAATTTCTTTCCACATTAAGTAGTTTTTCCATTTTTTAACACTATGAAGTAATGCATAAAGTTCATTATCATAAGTAGGATAGTTACTTGCTACACCTAAAAAGGTTTCATAGTGATAACAAATTGGTTTACCTCCTTGCATTAACATTACTCCCATGGAAAACTCGCTTGCATCTATCTTTATCTTTAATGGTTGTTGTAAATCTAGTAAAGCCAAAACTCGTGTGGTGCTTAAATTTTCCTTCAAAGTGTTGAAGGCCTTCTATTGTGGACCTCTCCACTATAAATTTATCTTTGTACTGGTCAATGCATGCAATGGTGATGCAAATTAGGAGAATTTTGCAATGAACTTCCTCCAGTACTGAACTACACCTAAAAGACTTCTGACTTTTATGACTATACTTGTCTTAGGTAATTTTACAATAACTTTGACCTTCATAGGGTCTACTTTCAATTGACCAGCACCTATGACATAGCCTAAGTATACTAAGGATGTCTTAGCGAATTGACATTTAGACATCTTTACAAAGAGTTTTTCTTTTCTCAATACATCAAAATTTTTTTTACATCAATTACATGATCTTCCCAAGTTCGACTAAATACAAGAATATCATCTAAATAGACTATGAAAAAATCATCAATAAAAGGACAAAAGACATCATTCATGACTCTCATAAATATAGTTGGTGCATTACATAGCCCAAAGGGCATGATCAACCACTCGAATAGTCCCTATGTTATCTTGAATCCAGTTTTCCAAATGTCATCTTCTATAATTTTTATCTGATGATATCTACTATGCAAGTCTAAGTGAAATAAACTGCATGTTTTAATTGATCAAGTAAATCATCAATTCTGGGAAGAGGATGCATGTTGTTTACTGTTATATTGTTCAAGGATAGATAGTCGATGCACATGCTCCAAGACCCATCCTTCTTTGGAACCAACACAATTGGAGAATCACAAGGAGATGTACTAGGATGGATAACTCCTTTTTCAAACAACTCCTAAAATTTCTTTTTAATTTCTTCATTTAAAAAAAATGATAAATGTTACATGTCGATGTTTGGAAGAGGCACATTCTATTGCAACTAGATTTCATGTTGTATCTATGTATTAGGGGGCAATCCCTTTGGCTCCTAAAAAAAGTCATCATAGGTGGAAACTATCTTGACCATTTCAACTTTACACTCTGTATCACACCCTTTAAATGCCTCATATTTCTCATCCTCCTTATCTTTTACAAGAATTAATATAAAGGTATTACTAGAATTGACCAACCTTTTCATTTGACCAACATTGACTAGTGCAAGATTAGTCTTAACTTTGTGTGGATGTATAATGTATTCTATCCCATCCATAAAAATATGATACTTATTCTCCCCCTATAAAAGATTATTTTTTCTCATATAGATAAGGACTCCCTAACACAAGCCCACTAATATCCAAAGGAACTATGTCTACCTCTACCTCATCAACAAAGTTTGCAGTGATAGAAAATCTCAATTTACATTGTTTTGTCACCTGTAGTTGAGCATCATTGCAAGCCCATCCAAGCAGATATGGCTTTGGATAAGGTGTTGTACCTAGATTAAGTTTCTTTACCACCTCTTCATATATGAAGTTGACTTGAGAACCTGTATCAAACAGTGTGCCAATCTTGGTGTGCTTAGTTACAACTTAAATGTGAAATAGTTCATGTTCTATTGTTTATTGGCTTTAAGATGAGAAGGTACTTTACTTGCACTTGTATTTGCATTAGAAACATTTTCAGCAGAAGAGAGGGTTACACCTTTTCCTTTAACTTAGACCCTGATAACAACAATTTGTGTTTCATCTCTGGACTCAGGTCCAAGATTTTGTTGTATCATCACAACACTCTTTTACTTTCCTTTATTATCTCCATATCTTTTCTTCCTTAACTTTGGATGCAACTTCCAACACTTCAAATCATCATTCCCCTCTTTCCTGCAATGGGAGCATGTGGGATTATCACCCTCTTTCTTAACTATAGTTTTCTTCTTCTATTTTCCTTTTTCTTTGTCTTTACCCTTAGGCTTACTCTCAGACTTAGATGGCTTCTTTAAGAAAATATCATTAAAAGTGTTTTTACCCCTTGACTCAAAATACGTGGCTTGGATGGATACTTAGTCTATATTATTAGTACTCAACATTAGAATATTATTTATTAGGTAAGAATTCAAACCACCTATGTATACAATGGAATATTTAAAGAAATGGCTCATTTTATAAACTCATGGGTGTAATCTTGGATAGACTAATGCTTACCTTGCCTAAAGGTTTTCCAATTCATTGTTAATTATTGCATGTAACCTAAAGGGTAAAAAATATTTTTGAGGACAACAAGAAATTCCATCCAAGTCATATTAACCTTACCATGGCAAGCAATTTCTTCTCGAGTCCTACTCTCCTACCAGGTGAGAGTTGTACCTCCCAACCAAAGAGTGGCTAACTAGATCCTAGAAGCACCTTCTACTAGGCCTTGAATCCTATAGTACACTTCTACCTGCTGGACCCAATCATCTAATATAGTTAGCTTGTGTTGTATTATTGGGTAATTAGGGCATAAGGGTATGTACAGGATCATCATGGAAAAAACTAGCCCTTAAGTGGCAAAAAATTTAGAAAAATCAGAGTTAGGCAACTTGACGTAAAAATTTGAATAAGTTATCTATATTATTTCAAAAATATGTAAGAATAGAATATGTAGAAAATTGAATGCAGTTTCTAAACTACTAGTTTATTTTTTTAAAAATAAATTATTTGGTGAAAATTTGAAATCTCCTCTCAATGCAAGAGTACTTAAATTTCGCAGTGGAAAAAATAAGTAGGTGTTTGTCTAACCACCCTAACCAAAAATAAAATGAGAATTTTTTTAATAAGTTTTAGATATAAGTAGAGGACTCATGTTCGATGCAATGAATATTTTTGTAATTATTTCCAATTAAATAATTAATTATGATTTTTTATTAGAACTTTTAAAAATATAAAATCATATGTCCTAATTAATCTTTAACTTGGTCAAAAATTCATAAAATTCAATTATTTTTATTTAATCCCATAGTATGCTAACATAGAATGTCACACATGTTTCTATATTTAAAACTGCGGATATCATTTGAAAGTTATAAATGTTTTAGTCAACATATCAATCAAGACTTTAGTCGTATCCAAATAGAAAATTAAGAATAATTATTTATTAAATTCAAAGTGTAAAGCATGCTAATTTATATTGGTGGAATTCCTAAGAATCTCCTTAAAAGATCTTTTCGTTTCATCAATTTTGGGTAAAAAAAAAGTCATTAGCCACATACACTACATATACCCATCATATTGCCACTTTTTGGCCCATCATGATCCTGCACATACCCATAAGTGTGTATAAATAAGTTTTCTTCTATCCATTTTACTCCTAATTCATTCAAGCATTCATCTCATTCACTCATTCAGCATCAATTAGCACTCTTTCATTCAATTTATCAAAGCTTCATTCAATTAAGCAAACATCAAGCATCTTGGAGCAACCATTGACATATTTTCAGACTTCAATAATAAGGTTTTTGTGAGTTTAGAAAATTTTCATGTTGTTTATTCATCATTCCTTGTTTATTTCATTTCATTTATTTGTCAAGGGTTTGATTACAAAAGTGGGATTTGACCAAGGAAAATCCCTATACTCTAACCCTTAACCATTCTCCCCCTCTTTGCATGTGTGTTTGCAAATCTTGTAGGTGGATTTAGCAAAGAAATAGGTGTGGAAATGTGGTCAACAAGTAATCAAAGTGATTCAAGTCAACCAAACCCTAATTCAACCTTGGAGACAACATACAGTCTATGTTTTGTAGATTTGATTTTGTTAAACCGACAAGAAGACAAGTGCAGATCTGGACCTACAGAATTGACTCTTGAATTTGCAAAATTTTGGAAGAGGAATGATTTTCCGTCAGTAGTGAATGAATCCCACCTATAGGCTAGAAAAGTTGTTTTTTCTAGAATTCAGTTTCCAACAGTTAGAAAGCAGTTTCAGGTCATTTTACTAGTAGGAGGATTGATTCACCATTAGTGGCTAATGAGAACCACTGGTGATAAGCAATGATTTTTGCCAGTTTCCAGAACCTTCTAGGATCAATATTCAACTTCTAGGTGCACTATGTTCAATCTCATTCAAGTCTATTTGCATTTGTTTATATTACTAGTTCATTTCTACATATCACACTATGTTTTCAAACATTGCATATTTCATTAGTTTTGCATTCATAATTTGTCAATTTTATCAATTAGTTGCACTTAGATCCATGCATTTAGTCATAATTACATTATACATTCCTTAGTCTGAGTGAACCACCTCATTTTTAGGGGTTTAACTCTCTCCTTTTAGGTGAAAAACCCTAAGAGTGCAAGAGAACTACGTAGACACCACAAAATTAATGGTTCATTTTGTTGAACCTACATATTGAACACATTATCTTTCTGATCTGCATTTGGATTCATATTGTAGGACTCATAGCATTAGCTTTTACCTTATCCTTTTGCATTTTTTTTTCATCCTAGGGTTTACAAATTTGCATTAGTGAATATCTCATATAGATTTCATTCTTTCATTTCAAAACATTAGGAAAACTAAAATTCTTCATCTACATCTTCATTTTTCATTTGAAACAGATAACAATCACTTTAATTTTTATGAAAAATATAAAAAAATCTCATCCCTGGACTCATTCGCCACCTTGGGAGAATCAATCTTGTTGCATATTCTGCACTACATTTTTAGGCACTTTTTGGGTATTTTCTACATTTTGTGTTATTACTTTTTGTCATACTTTCTAGATTTTATGTTTTCTCCTCTTACTTGCATATTAGTTTACTTTCACTCATTGTCATCATGGCTTTCTACTTGAATAAGATTTGGAATTCATTGATATTCTTAGTGAACATGTCCAATTGTGCCTTTGGTTGTGATCCTAATGACCTTGAGCCTCCTCATGGTCCTTCAACTCCTCATGATTGCCCTCCTCATCATGTGGACATCATTGGAGAAGATGATGATAGCATGACTAAGTTCCTAAATGAATTCCTTGACCACCTTGAAGCCAATGCAACCTTTTACCCATCCATGAAACATTCAAACCTTCCTACTATTGCACCTCCTAATACATTTGGATACCTACATCTTGAAATAAATGAAGGACCTAAGTTCCACCCATCAAGTGGACCTAGTTCCTCTAAACAAGCACATTCTCAACCATTTTATGATCATAAAGCTACAAACACACCAACCAACCTTGAAGAAAGATATGGAAAAGGTTTTATTCTCTTAAGAAAACAAGTTCGCGCTACAAAAAATGAACATTCAACATTCACCAAATTTCAGAACAAAAACCAACAAAAGAAAATACAATAGGATTAGGATATCAAGATCCTCCTCATGACCACAAGCCTCCTTTTGAATATTGGAGACTTTAGGATGATAGCCCAGTGATCTTTGATTCCCCTCTTGACTTCAATGTTCTCCTTCCATGTGAAAAACCTTTACATGATTCCAATGACAAGGATGCTAGGATCCCCATGGGTCCTCTTCCTCCTTCAATCCATGAAACAGGTGAATATAGTAAACACAAATGACCTTACAAACTATCAAAATTAAAGTTTCCTCTCCATCCACCACATGAATGTGAAAGGAAATTCCAAATTAGTTTAAACAAAGGTCTTATACTCTTAGGACCTTCAAATAGGTTGGTTATCTATCCTAAATATTCTAACATACCATATTGAAAATATCATGTTATTGGACACTGAACTGATGAATGTCAGACATTGAAGGACATATTGAACAATTATCACTTCACTGATGTCGAATGCTATCCTCTCATCATGCCATAGTTGTATAATTTTCCTATTCTCACTATTACATGATCCTTTCCCATCACCTATCTTGGCTCATTCTTTCCTTACACTCAGTGGATCCAAGAATTTGTTAGCCTTGTCCTAGTAATGCATTTATCCTTGTCTCTTAACTTGTGTCATTCATTTTTCGCTTATACTAATTGAGATTGTGATAACGTGGTTAATGGTTGACTTGCATTTGCTTTACTAGCCCCTTTTTCATTTTCCTTTTTCTTTGGTGTGCTTGTATGTGTGTATCGTGTTCCCTTGTAATGTGCATTTGATGTTCTCTCTCTTTGTGGACTTCCTCTATTTGTACCTCCATTCTTCTATCTATCGTACATTTTACTCTTCCTTTTTTTGTTTTTGTTTTGTGTTTTCCTTTTGGGGATGATGCAAAGCATTGAGATCCTTCTATGTCTTCCATGTTGACCCAAATGGTCCTTTTCCCCCTTTTTACTTTGTCTTTTTCTTTATGTTTCTCCTCCATTTGGGGATGACATAAGGTATGAACGAAATGTTCCCCTTCATGTTGACCCAAAATCTTTTTCTTTTTGTTTTATTTTATATTGTGTTTTCCTTTTGGGGACAATGCAAACAGTTGAGACTGCAATGTCTCTTCCATGTTGACCCAAAATGGACTTTATTTTTCTTTTGTTTTGCTCTCTTTGTGTCATTCTTCCAATTTTATGTATTTTAGGAATGATAACAGTTCCAAGCTCTTTAATCAATACATTGTAGCAATGAACATACTGACCCCAAATCCATAGATTCCTTATGTGTTTGGTGTGTTCCTTTCTAATGGGTAACCCTCCTTTCTTTTGTTTTCTTTTTTTACATGACGTAGCCTTACTCAAAAACATATGATTTGGCATAGGGGATTTCCAAGTTGTCTCTCATGTCTTGTTTCTTTTTGCATTTTTCATTTGCTACTTTAAAGTAATCGTTCATAGTAAGTTGTATAGCAATTCCTTTAAAGTGGGGGAAAAAATTGGTATTATTTATAATTTGCATTTTTCCTTTTTCATGGTTCTTAGCAAATCCTTGTTACTTCATATGACGTGTTTGTCACTTTGTGAATGACATTGGGTGTGATGTCCTTCATAAGAGTGATCTATCTTAGCATATTACATTCCTCTTAGTTGCTTGATTTGACACACTGCATCCTTTAAGTTGTGAATATTCTATTCTTTGATTGGTACTCTCTTGAAGACATTAAACTCAATGTTCCCAAACTGATAGACATTGCATGATCTTAACAAGACTCATTTGAACATTTATTTTGACATTTTACATTTTGCATTCATATGGCCACCTTGCATAACACAACTTGCATGCCTGTGGTACCATCTAGTTTGTTCATGAGTTCTAAGCATATAAAGATTTTCTTGTCTCATGAAGCACAAACCAAAATTTTCCTTTGTGGTGCCTTATTAAAGTTATCAGGAGGTATATCTTTAGTATGGTTGAGCGGGAAGCCCATCCAAGACATGACTTTCCCCAGAGCCACTTGCATGTTTTTGAGTACATACCAACCAAGCGTATGATTCTTACCTCTTGTTCCTTCTCACCTGGTGGACCTCCATGAGTTTCATCTCGCCAGAGTGAGTATGCATTTTTTTTATTAGACAAACAACCTAGATCTGATCCACAACTAGCTAGAGAAATGATCAAAATTTGATCTGACTTTTCCTTTTCCTCTACCTTCTTTTTTTCTCTTTCACTTGTGTGTTTCTTTGTTCTTATGATTAGTTTGCCATGAGATATTCATCCTAGGGGCTTCATCATTCCTCTTGATCATTTTTATTCCATCTTGCTAGCATAAGTGCATTTGGATCCCTCTCGATATGCATGTCTACTTTAGTGTGAGTTTGAAGCATGTTCATCCTCTCAATAAAGTGGGGGCTAAATTTACCATACAAAAATGGATCATTGACATTTTCATGGTCATTTAGGATTTTTTCCTATGATGTTTGACTTATCTTGCTTTGATTTAATGTTGCAATGTGACTTATGCATTCACATTAGGTCCTAAATATTCAAATCATGATGTCTTGTGAAGGTGTTGTGAAGTGTTGTAACACATTTCTACACTTTTATAGACTCTTCTTATTATAATTCATTTAAATATTCCATTTTTATCCCTTATCAAGTCCTATTTTAAAGTGTTTTAAAGTCTTCTAACAAGATTTCATGTTTTTCTAGGCTTGTAATCACTATTTAAACCTTTCTTATGCTTTATTTGGCCCCTTTATGCACCTACAAGACTTAATGAAGTGAATTTTTGAATGTAAACCCGAAAAAAAAATTAAATGCAACTTAATTCTAGACACCCACTTACAAGCCTAGAGTGGGACCCATTCACCATGGGTGGTGAATGAGTCCCTCTTGGCTCTAAATTCTAAATAATTTCAAATTTATATTAGGTTTTTATTCATTAAGATCTCATGTCTGCTTGCGATGTATTATTGGGTAATTAGGGCATAAGTATGTATAAATAAGTATTTTCCTATCCATTTTACTCCCAATTCATTGAAGAATTCATCTCATTCACTCATTCAACATCATTTAGCACTCTTGCATTCAATCTATCAAAGCATCATTCAATCAAGTAAACATCAAGCATCTTGGAGAACCCATTGACATATCTTTAGACAATAAGGTTTTGGTGAGTTTAGGACATTTTCATGGTGGTTAAACATCATTCCTTGTTTATTTCATTTCATTTATTTATCAAGGGTTTGATTACCAAAGTCGGATTTAACTGAGGAAAATCCCTATACTCTAACCCTTAACCATTTCCCCCTCTTTGCATGTGTGTTTGTAGGTCTTGTAGGAAGAATTGGAAAAGAAATAGGTGTAGGAAATTGGTCAATGTCAGCAAAGTAATTCAATTCAACGAAACCCTAATTCAAGCTTGGAGACAACATACAATCTATTTTCTGTAGATTAACTCTATCAATTAGACAAGAAGATAAGTGCAGATCTAGACCTATAGATTTGACTCTTGAATTTGTATAATTTTGGAGGAGGACTGATTCACCATTAGTTGTGAATGATTCCCACCTGTAGGTTGGAAAAGTTGATTTTTCCATAATCTAGTTCCTGACAATTAGAAAGCAGTTTCAGGTCATTTTACTAGTAGGAGGACTGAGTTTCCATTAGTGGTGAATGAGTCCCACTAGTGATAAAGAGTGATTTATTCTAGTTTCTAGAACATTCCAGGATCAACATTCAACTTCTAGGTGCACTTTGTTCAATCTCATTCAATTTTGTTTGCATTTCTTTATGTTTCTAGTTCATTTTTGCATATCACACTATGTTTTCAAACATTGCGTAGTTCATTAGTTTTGCATTCATAATCAGTCAATTTTATCAATTAGTTACACTTAGACCCTTTCATTTAGTCATAATTACATCATACATTCCTTAGTTTGAGTGAACCACTTCAGTTTTAAGGGTCTATCTCTCTCCTTTTAGGTGAAAAACCTTAAGAGTGCAAGAGAAGTACATAGACACCACAAAATTGATGGTTCACCTTCTTTAAGGTTGTGGAAATGACGTATAGTATCACCAAAGATATAGGTATCATTGTATTGGGGAGATGATCATGACACTCTTGCTTATATTACTTAGTCATATCAATGAACACCATTAATGATGTCACCAATCCACTTCATCTATATGTCACTGATTTGTAATCCACAAGGATGTGGATTATTGTTTCCCCAATCTTGGAACACCATGTATCTACATCATCATCACAGTCACCCATGTCTTTATGAATTGGTCCCACACTAAACACTACCTTCTCATCACTATGTCGGGGGAACAAGATCTTAGGTCTTGTCAATGACATTCATTCTCGTAGATGAAGCTCCCATACTCCACCTATCATCCTTGTGTTTGCATCGTCATGTGACATGACTACATTATCACCTTCCATGTCTGCATCTTTGAGTCCCACACACCATCAATCTATCATTGGGATACCTTTTCCAGTCCCACGAAAGCCAGCTTGTCACTCTAATGACTGATACATTGCTAAGTTGCTACAAATATGAACTTAAGAACCTCTTTATTAAAGGTTGTGAACTTTTGAAAACCCACGACATGGCGACAAATAGATATCATTCTATTGGAGAGAAGCCTCCCATTCTCTCACCAATCACACATTGTTACACCAATACACCTTAAGAACACCACCAACCTAGATGATGGGTTCCTTCACCTCTATAGGATGGATGACTTAGGTTATCACTTAAGTGACCTGCAACCTGCTGTTGACAACCAACATGAAAATGGAAAATATGTTCATGACATTATGAATGTAAAATGACCTAGGGTTTAATTGATAAACCCTAAAACACCTAAGAATAGAGATAATACATTTGTGAGCATGTCCTTTATTCTCTCAACCTATAAAGCACATCATTGGAATGTTCTCCAAAAACCCATATTGAATGTGATACCCAATTTTCCATAAGATCCACTGCTCTCTCTTCCATATTTTGTTATCTTGCCAACAAACTCCTTATCCTAATTTTTAATAGTTTGACAATAATGACAACTATATGCCAACAATCTCCCCATTTGGCATTGATGGAAAAACTCTAACGGCTTATCCAGGTACCACTCAAGCTCCACACCAATTTGATTATTAAAATTGTAACACAACTCTCCCTATGACATACATCTGATCTCTTCTCAACAAGATTTTATTTTACATCACATTTCTCCCCATTTTGACATCAATGGTAAAGGGTACAGTTAGCTTGAGGAAATGCTCCAATTTTGAAAAACTCCACAACCATAAAATTGTTAGAAATTGTAAAACAAGATTTTTCATGATTTGATCACATTATTCTTAACCAAGGTTAAAGAAGTGATCAATGAAGCTCCCCCTGGATAAATTCCCTATGACTAATGGTTAGCAATATGTGATGGGAGAAACTACTCCCAACTTCTTCCTCAAATATTCAAACTATTATTTAGGAAGAGGCTTTGTAAATATATCAACCACTTGTTCCTTGGTAGGAACATAGTCCATGTTGACTTCCTTATCTACAACCTTTTCTTTGATGAAGTGATACTTGATTGATATGTGATTTGTTCTTGAGTGCATCAATATATACTTTGAGAGGGAAAGTGCAAAAAGATGGGTAGCCAATTTGTGGCCAATTTTTTTAAATTTTTTTGAAAACTCATAATGCAAGCATGTTATATCATACTTGTGTTATTGCTTGGTGTGCTAAGCCTAAGGTTCGGCCACAAAGAGCCCACAATGTGAGCAACATGTTATAATGCACTCACATTATGGCTTGGTGTGTTGAGCCTAAGGCTTGGCCACAATGAGCCCATAACACGAGCGCATTATAACGTGAGCAACACATTATAATGTGTTCATGTTATGAGGTTTTAAAAGAAAAAAACAAAGGAATTTGAAATCATTTTCACTATGACTATTTTTGTTCTGCCCACAACCAAAACCACTAATTTCTATGCTCACATTCCGGGAGGATCCATTTTGCTACTTTTTTTGTCAAATTGTTGTTGTTTCATCACCAAGATGCCACCACATCAATAAGGAGGTCTGAGAGGTAAGTATTTTTTTTATTCTTATGAATTTGTTAGTTTTAGGTTGTTTTTGATATTTGTTTGTTTGAATTTGTAGGATATGTTAATGAACTTGCAAACCCTCCTCAAAATCCTCAACAAGCACAACAACAACAAGAGGAACAAAATTCTCAAAAAGAATAACAAGAAAAACAACAAAAAAATCTTCAAGTTGAACAACCACAACAACAATCTCCTCCATGAATCCCTCAACATCCTCCTGGCGCTCAACAAAACTTAATGAGTGAAATTGAAAACAATAAAAAAAATTTGAGTATTTAATCAAGAGGTTGAATGATCCAAATAGTTTAACCATGGAAAGAATGACCTTGGAAACTTCACGCAAATAAATGTTAAAACATGTAGATTCAATCATCAAACAATTAACTAGTTAGCAAGATAGGAGGCAGGTGGCTAGGGCTTATTACTGGGATAAATTATCATATAAAGATGTAAAAGATCTAAAAATTATAAAATTTGATTTGTGCTCATTATTCACTGACCCACACACAAATGAAAATCTTATCCTCAATGCAAAGAGGTTTCCTATCCATTGGTGTCACCAGCAATAGATTAGGAACTTTTTTTGGGATAGGTGGTACATGGTTTTTGATTACCCACCATGCAAAAATTGTGAAGTCACACAATATTTCCTAAGGAAACTATACTATGAGTTCATCTTGAACAAAATCCTGAATTATTTTGATATTAGGGACTTCCAGGGGAGAGGTGGGGGGTCAACTCAACATAGACCCAGTTCACAACAAGATCCTACGTGGCAAGGGAGACGACCTCTTGCTAGGTTACCCTCTTGAGTATATCGTTATCCCTTCCCTCCAAAAGGAGAGTGTCGAGGTAGAGACTTGTAGGCCATCAACTCTTTGACTAGAGTGTCATCTTGCATGCCAACCATATACTAAAGAACCATCTAGGGGAGTCTTTGAGCGGTGGGCTTCGATCCCATTTGTGTCAGTCTTGTGGGGTGACTTGTTTATATGACCCTGCCAACACTCTAGAGGTTGCTATGTAGGATATGTCTGCAAGACTGGAGATGGCAAGGGAAGTTGATATTTTGAATGAGGCCTATGGAATTGATACTAAGGTAAATGTTAGCATGTTCATTGAATTTAATTTACTAAATTTCAATTTTGAAATGCAAGATTAACTAATTTAGTTTTATGATTTTAATAAAATTTCAGGGTCATAGTGTTGATACTGGATACACCATCCCTACACCTACTTATTTCTCCACTAAATCTACCATTGAGGTATGTAGCTAGAAAACAATTATTAATTTATTACATGTTAATAGCATTCTTTTATGAATGGTATTTTAATATGTGATTTTGGATATTAAATAGGCTAGTATTGGAGGTTTAGAACACCTCCATTACCCGATTGGATTTAGACAAACTACATGTAGGTAATAGATAGAGTTTAACTAATGAATTTTGCCAATATATTTTTTTGTATTTTATATACATAATTTTGATTACATTGCATTTCACATCTTTAGAACCTTCGAATCCCATTACCACATTCCTATAACTAATAACTAGATTTTGATAGATGAAAAATTTCAACCTTGATATAGAGTTTAGAAAATCAACATAACAGCGATGCAATTACTTCACATAGCATAAGTAATAAGTAGGAGCAGCTTCCAATTGCATTTGCTTGTCATGGCATTCCATGAGACCACTTTTTACTGAGGCATCTTTTCAAACAGTTCACTGCCTTGTCTATTCTATAGATGATTGGAAGAAATATATGAAAGAATAATAATAAGCAATAGCATAGACAAGACAATGACTTGTTTGAAATGCCTCAAAAGAAATGTCAGTCTCGGTATGATAGTTTTTATCACATGAGACCAATTTCTTTGGGAGCACTTTTAAATAGCTCACCACCTTTCTAATAACACCATTTTCCATACATGTCTACCAAAGCATTTTATCAAACAACTGTTTATTAAGCTACTATGGATAAAAGCTTAAAAGGTGCTCCAACAAACTATGGATGCTTGAAAAATCTATCAAAAGCATAATAGTAAACAATAGCATAGAAAAGAGGCAATGAGTAGTTTGAAAAAAATGCATTGAAGAAATGTGGTCTCACAGTGACTCAGAACTCATTACATCACCATGAGACCACATTTATTTGAGGGATTTCTTTAAAAAAATCACCACCATTTCTATGCTACCACATTTTCCATACATGTTTACCAAAGAATTTTATCAAACTACTCACTTCCTTGCTACTATGGCTAAAATCCTAAAATATGTGCTTTCCAACAAAGTATGGATGCTTGGAAAATTTTCTATCAAAAAATAATAGTAAGCAATATCATAGTTAAGGTAGTGAGTAGTATGAAAAAATTCGTTGAATAAATGTGGTCTCACGGTCATGGAATGCCATTACATCACCATGAGACCACATTTCTCTGAGGCATTTTTTCAAACAACTCACTACTTGAAGAATAGAAACCAACCCATTAGCTAAAATTCCTGTCCAAATTCTTTTCAAGGTCGTCATCATCAATTTATCAATCCATCGAACCTTCCACCTTTTATTCCACTTGTTCATGTCCCCACTCCTCCCTCTTCATGTCATGATCTCCCTCTATCTCATAACCAAGGCCACACTATACCATCCACCTCATCCTAGCAAAATACCATAGACAAGGCAATGAACTATTTGAAAAAATGTCTGAAAGAGATGTGGTCTTATGGTGATAGAATGCCATGACACATTTTTTTGTAATGGCATTCCATCACCATGAGACCCCATTTCTTTGAGGCATTTTTTCAAACAGTTCATTTCCTTCTCTATGCCACCACAATTATCATACATGTCTACGAAAGCATTTTACCAAATGGTTCATTGGCTTGCTACTATGGGTAAAAGCCTAAAAACATGTGCTTTTAAACCAAATATGGATAGGGAAAATAGTGATCATTAATCATGATAGTAAGAAATATATAATTTAATAAGTACTCAAAAAAAAATTCATTATCTCATACACTATAAGCCATGACGTGGATCACTATTGTAGCTTTCGTGATTGAATAATTTGTTGTTTTCTTTTCAGATGTTGCAAGTGGGTACACCTCTAAATGTTTAGAGGTAAATGGATATCAGTGTTTCATCTGCTATAGACTCCTCGATGGCCATGACAAGGGAGGTATGAGGAAACTTACTAAATTTCAATTTACATTCGTTGTTATAGATGTTAGTGAAAAATTAAACCATTGTTTATTCAAAGTTTAATTTCTATTTGGATGGTTTATATAGAGCTTCAACACACCTCAACATTGGCATTTGAATATTTCCCTCATGGAAAGTGATAATCAGATGGTGGTAAGTGATTATTTTGTTAAATATATGATTTTGTATAATGTAATTTCTATATATTAATATTTTTACTTCTTATTGTAATAGATAAGACTTGACCAAGAACTAAACCCTAGGAGGAGCACTAGGATCACTCCTTGACCACAACATAAGTGAGTGACAGATGTATCGCCATCCGATCAACAAGCAAAAGGAAATAGTTTATTTTGAGAGCATGGAGAGCAATGAATTTTGATTCCAAAACCCTTTGTTGTATACCTATATGGAAATTTTGTACATATTTTGTATTGGATATATTTGATATTGTATGCCTATATGGCATTCTCGTAAGCCTATACGCCTATTTTGTACCTATATTTTATACTTATATTGACATATATTGATGTATGCCTACATGTCTATTTGGTTAATACATTTTTTTTATCAATGGTGTCCATATTTGCATTATAAATTCATGGTTCAATAGATATGAGTTACTCGTATTCAAGTGTATACTTTACAACTTATGTGTATACTTTGTGCTATACTTTGTGAGTTATGTTTTTTCATGCATATACCTTGTATTCATGCATATACTTTGTATTAATTTATGTATACTATGTATTTGTGTGTATACTTCAAGGCTTACATGTTTTGGAGTATTTGTGCTTCCCTTATTCACATGTACATGCTTGAATTATTCATGTGTATACTTATTAATTGGTTATCTCTAGCATTGATCATTGTTATCCTTCATGGTTTGTCTTGAATATTAATTGATTGATCCTAAACAACTTTATTAGTCGATGCTAAACAACTTCAATATTTCTAGGAATAGTAGTAGAGTGACAAATTCCAAAATTGCACAAATTGAAATGAAAAGATTAACTGTAATTAAATGCACTGATTATTAACTTGATAATTGATTAAGAATGAGTATAAAATATATCAAGAGATGAGCCTTCTAGAATGGTAATTTTCAACTAAAAAATAGGGAAAGCATTCGCAATACTTTGAAAGTAATAATCCACCCAAAATTGTAATGGGAGAGAAGGCTTATTTAAGATCCTTGAGCAATGTATTTCTTAATGCTCCCTTGTTCTTACATATTTCAATTCATTTTAATCCAAACAGTTCCATGAAATTCTTTATCTGAAATTTTAATACAATTTTTTTTTGAATTGGTATTCCATGAAATCTTCAAGAAGAAGATTCCAATATAATTAATATTTTGATTGGAACAACTCAATTAAGCAAAGGATACATAATATTCACAACTCTTGCAAAACATAATATTCATAGTAGATGATGAGTAGTTAACTTCTTGACACATTATCATACAAACAATTATTTTGAATAGTCTTTAAACATTTTCACAGCATAATCCTTATAGGGTAGAATTAATTGTTAGGTTCTTGATCCATCACCATATAAACACATCGAAAGATGTATATGTCAACTTTTTGCAATATTATTTCTTGTATAGGAGATGCTATAGTCACACCGGCCGTGAAGCCTCTGGATTTAGTTATATGTTTTTTTTTTTTCTGATGACTAATTGGGAACCATGATGAAGGCCATCCCATTGTCATTCATGCCCTTAGATGGAATGCCAATGAACATGAAAAAAGTAGTGTTGAAGGGTAAAATTGAATTATTGCTGCCTTTTATTTTAATGGGGTTGGGGTACAGAACACGACCCATTGAATGCCTGGTTTGATTGGTCAGGGTGAGCTCTCAACGAGAGTGTATGGAAGCATCCTTAAGCAGTACTATATTTGATTTGTTGAAATTACCATAGGCGAAAGTGTTGGCGTAGGCAAAGTCTAAGCTAAACAATAGCCATAGGAACCCTATTATAAAATAGGAGCTTAGCTGGAAAAAGTTATTCATTGTTTCTTCTAAGAAAACCAATACCCTGAAATTTTGTATATAATTCTTTCTCACTCCTCAGCCTCATATAACTTGTACATGCACTATCAAATGAATATACTTATTATGCATTCTTCTTAATTTAGTTTGGTTGTGTAAGTCAAATTCATATGCGGTTGATAAAAGATCTTTAATTTATTTGGTAAAGTTGATTTTGAAAGATTTGATATAATTCTTTCTCATTTCTCAGTCTCATATAACTTGTACATGCACTCTAGAATGATATATTCCTTATGTCGAATGAATGTACTCCTTATGCAGTCTCATTACTTTTGTTTGGTTAAGTAATTCAAAGTCGTATGTGGTTATAAAAGATCTTTAATTTATTTGGTAAAGTTGATTTTGAAAGATTTGATATAATTCTTTCTCACTTCTCAGCCTTATACAACTTGTACATGCACTCTTAGAATGATGTATTCATCATGCCAAATGAATGTACTCCTTATGTAGCCTTGTTATGATGTACTCCTTGTGTTTGAATGAATAAGGTCACATTACCTTAGTTTGGTTGAGTAAGTCAAAGTCATATGTGGTTATAAAAGATCATTAATTTATTTGGTAAAGTTGATTTTGAAAGATTTGATATAATTCTTTCTTACTTCTCAACCTCATATAACTTGTTCATGCACTCTAGAATGGTGTACTCCTCATGCCAAATGAATGTACTCCTTATTTGAATGAATGCAGTCTCATTACTTTACTTTGGTTGAGTAAGTCAAAGTCATATGTGGTTATAAAAGATCTTTAATTTATTTGGTAGAATTGGTCACTTTATGTATGAAGATTTTTTTCTCAACTAAATAAATTAAAGTATTAGACAAATACATTAAATACATTATATTTAATAATATTAAAAATATTCAACTAATTAATTAATTTAAAATATAAATTTATTTTTAAAATTATATTATAAAAAAATTAAATCATTTAAAATATTTGAAATTGAAATTACTATCATTTAGAATAAATTCTTATAACAAATATATTGAATATATTTATCAAATCTTTAGTTTATAAGGAGTAAAAATGAAATGTAATTGATTTGATGAAACAAATAGCATATTAAATATGATATTTAACTTAAACGTTTTCGTTATTGAAAAAAGAAACGTCAACATAAATCCATACTCTCATATTGAATAGCATAACAAACTTGAAAATGATTTTTATTTTACATGTTGAATACTTCTCTTTAAATCTTATCTTTTTAAATTCTCTATCAGTTTAATCTTATCTTTCTGAACTCTCTATCATCTTAATGATAGATAATGAAATATAGTCAGAAATATTGACTTTATAGATTGTAAAATTCTGATTAACATTAATTTTGACAAGTTATCAGCCCTCCATGGTACAAAAAGTTAGTATAGCTAATTACGTAGTAGAAGTGAAAATGTTCCAGAGGAGAAATGTTGCATTGAGTGAGTTTCGTTTGAATTTCCAACCAAAACTTGTCTTTAATTCGAAATTAAGTAGTTTCAAAGAAGATTCTGGAAAGTGCAAATGACAGGCGTGGTTACCCTACGGCTGGGCAGAAACTAGATATTATATTTTCATGTTAATATTTCAAATTGTCCAAAATTTAGCTATATTTAAATTATATATGGATTGTTTATTAGTGGGTTGGTTAGTGGTTTACTCATAGAAATGTCATTCTTAATTATTCTTAATGACACTATTATTTGTGTGTATTATGTATATTAATATTTTATTTTTTAAAGTTTTTTTATTATAACATTATTATTGAAATATATATAATATTATAAGTTTTTGATTGTTTTAGAAATATATAATATTTATATTTCATTTTTTTTATATGTTAATTTGGTTAGTTATTATTTATTTTTATTATAAAAATATAAATATTATTAAAGATTTTAATTTATTTATTTATTTATCAAAAGTAAAAGAAAAATAAGAATAAAATATATGATAAGAAAATGAATAAGATATTTTAGATTGTTAAAATTGTTATTGAATAAATTTTTTAAAGAATTTTCAATATAAATTTTTAGTAGTTATTAAAAGCTTATTAGTTCTTTTTTAAAAAGAATATCTATTGGCATTGCATAATCTCTCGGAGTTCTAGTGTGTAGCCTGCATGTATTCAACCACAAGAATGAAGGCCACATACTTGTAAGGAATGAAACACAATAAGTTTCAAAAGAGGAGAAGAAGAACACTAAAAACAATAAGTTAAGAAAGAATGAAAATTTGACAACTCCAAAGATTCTTCTCAAAGTAAGAAGAAAGATAAATGTGCCTTTTGTAAAAAACATGGACATGATGAACATAAATGCACTAGGAAACAAATTGAGTCTCTACAAAAAATTCTAATAATAAATAATATAGGGCTACTTGATTTTATCAAGGCATCTTTATCAAGTCAAAAAATTACTAAGGAGAAAGAGAAATCAAAGGGAAAATCCTTAGTTGCTACAACATATTTATCTCCATCATTGATTATAGACTCTGGTGCTTGAAACCATATGGGTTCTTCACATATTGTCTTTTCATCCTTAGAGCCATCCAGTATGCCCATAATCACCTTAGGTGATGATACTCCAAAACTGGTAAAAGGGAGAGGATCTATTGAGGTTGAAGGAGGAACATTTGTAAATGTTCTAAGTGTACCTTAACTCTCAACTAACCTCCTTATAGTGTATCAAATATCTCATTTAGGGAAGGGCATGAGAGTACACTTCTCTCCAAATTCAATTAAGAAGAGAATTGCAAAGCAACAATTTGGTAGCAATAGGGGATGCAGATCACCAATCCATATTATATACCTTCTCCAATTTTGCCCCAAATATTTTCCCAAAAGCACTACTATCTCATTTAGATGAAGTTAGCAAACTATGGCATGAGTGGTTTGGTCATCTTAACTACTACTATCTTAAGAAACTATGTCAACAGAATATAGTCAAGAGATTACCTAAGGTTAAGTTTTCTAAAGGGATTTGTGGAGGTTTTGCACTTAGCAAACATCTACAAGAAAGATTTGACAAAGGAAAATCATGGAGGGAAAAACAAATTTTGGATCCTATACATAGTGATGTTTCAAGGGCTTTTACCCATCTATATTTTACAAAGGTTAGATATGTTCTCACCTTTATTGATGATTTCTCACATTTTACATGGGTCTACTTCCTATGGCAATGAAAAAAGTATCCCTCTACCTTTCCTTTCTTGTTTGGGGCTTCCTTGTTAAATTGAGCATAATGTTGCCTTGATTTAGTGTTGTAATGTGTTTAACACACTCACATTAGGTCTTGGGCCCTTGTAAACTACATGGACCTAATTATTCCTTATTTAGGGTGTTTTAAAGTGTTGTTCCACACTTTCACACTTATCTATGGTTTTCATTATTAATTGGGCTTCTTTATGTCTCATTTTTCCCATCTAGAAGCCTTAATTAATGCATATTTATGGCGACAATCCAAACATAAACCAACATCCAATCATAATTCATGTATTTTTGGATTGTATGGCCTAGATTTAGTGATCTGGGACTTGTACGCCACCTTGGATGTATGGGTCCCACCTAAATTTTGGGGCCCCAATCTAGATTTCACATGAATCTAAGCATTTTTGAAAAATGTGTCCCATAGTTACGCCTAATGGGACTCATCCACCAGTTCTGGCATATGAGTCTTGTGTGGAACAAAATTTAATTTAATTCAAATTATTGGCATGATTTTATCCTCCTAGATCTGATGTTGGCTTGTAGTGTTGTAATTTTGGAAAATTTGGCATAAACAAGTATAAATACAAGGTTATTTCACTCATTTTTCTCCTAACAAGCAATCAAGTGACCTAACAAGTTGAATAAGAATCCATATAGAAAATTTGAGGTTATAAGAGAATTCAAGGGTTATTTATCAAGTGTTTTAAAGTATTATTCAAGTGTCAAGCATCATGTCAAAGTCATCATGCATCATGTTTGTTTTTGAGCTAACATTTGTGATGTAGGGTTTCATGATTCAAGAAAGAATTCAATTCAAGATCTACAAGATTCAAGCAAGAGTCAAGATATGCATTCATTGGAGCCACTTCATACATTTTTGTAGCCTTCCATTTCTAAGGTTTGGTGAGTTGCAATATTACATCTTGTTCATTCACCATTCCTTTATTTTATTGGATTTTATTATCAAATGTGGTTTGACCAAGGAAAACCCCTTTCCACTAACAAAACAAAAATTTCCCTCTCCTTAGTGTGTGATTTGCATATCTAGGTTGAATATTTTATAAGGAGAAAGATTGGAAATAATTTATCAAGTTGCAAATTCATTCAAGTTGTCACCTTACTTAGAAGATCAATGGAGAACTCCTATAGAGAAGAAACTTCACATTTAGATCCATAAACCAAGTCAAGAAGGTAGAGCTGAGATTGAAGAGTAGATTCAAGTCCTAATCTTCTAGAAAAGACAAACTAGATTGCTATGCCACTTCTGGCATATGATTCCTAGTATAGTAAAATTTGTAGATTTCAGTAGTTCCAAACATATCTCTACTATATTTGGTTCTTACCCATAAATCCTAATCTTGGACTAAATCACCCAGACTAGCATATGAGTCTCAACCTACATTAATTTTAATGTTTTCCACATTTCAAGTCTTGATGCAAGCTCCTACAGGTTTCCAGGTGCACGCATTTGATCTCTCAATCTTCTATTCTATTATGCATTAATTTCTAGCTCACTTAGTGAAGCTTTGCATATCATTAGGTTTCATATTTGATCTTGTATGTCATTTTTCTTTCCAAGCCATAGCTTGGTGAACCCCTCTTTTATCATTAATCATATCCTAGGACAACCTTTAGTAGATCGCTTTCCTTCATTCCACTCTTGGATTGAGATCTCTAGGGTTTCCTTGAGTGAAACTTGAGTGTGAAGTAGGAACCCTATCTCCTTAAAGGTAGGTCCAGGTATGTGCAGGATCATGATGGGCAAAAAAGTGGCAATATGATGGATATGTGGCTGATGACTATTTTTTTACCCAAAATTGATGAAATGAAAAGGGTTTTTTAAAGAGATTATCAACTTTCCACCAATACAAATTATTCTCTACTTTGAATTTAATAAGTAATTATTATTCATTTTCTATTCAAATTATGACTAAATTCCTAATTGATAGGCTGATTGAAAAACATCTAGAACTTTCAAATGGTATCACATTTTTTGAATCTAAAATATGTGTCACATTCTATGCTTCACATACTAAAAGATTAAAAAAAGAAAAATGAATTTCACAAAGTTTTTACCAAGTTAAGGTGGTCAGACATACAAGTTTTTATATATTTTTAAAAGTTGTAAGAAAAAAATCATAATTAATTATTTACTTGGAAAAAAATTATAAAAAAATATGCATCACATTGGGGCATGAGTCGTCTACTTATATGTAAAATTTTATAAAAAAATATTGTCATTTTATTGTGGTTAGGGTGGTCAGACAAACACCTACTTCTTATTTTTTCCCTGAAATTTAAGTACCACTGCATTGAAATTTCTAATTTTCACCAAATAGATTTTTATTTTTCTTAAACAAACCTAGTAGTTTAGAAACTACATTCAATTTGCTATAGATTCTATTATTAGATATTTTTGGAATAATATAGATAACATATTCAATCTTTTACGTCAAGTTGCCTAACTCTGATTTTTCTAATTCTTTTGCCACTTAAGGGCCTATTTTTTCCATGATGATCTTGCACATACCTGTCCCCCTCATTTTTCTATTGTTTCACTTCCTTAGCCAAAAATTAATTGAGCTTCTTTATGCCTCATTTGGCCTTATTTTGCATCCATATGCATGAATTGATGCATCTTTTCAAGGATAATTTTGGTCCATAAACCAAAATCCGATAATAATTCATGTCTTTTTGGATTGTATGGCCCAAATGTAGTGATGTGGGACTCATACGCCACCTTGGGCATATGGGTGCCACCTAAGTTTCAAGGACCCAATCTATATTTCACATAAATCTAAGCATTTTTGAAAAACGTGTCCCATAGTTAAGCCTAATGGAATGCATATGCCAGAGTCTTGTGTGGCCCAAAATTAAATTTAATTCAAAATTTTGGCAGTATTTTTTCCTCTTAATCTGATGTCAGCTTGTAGTGTTGTACTTTTAGGAAATTTGGCATAAAAAAGTATAAATACAAGGTTATTTCACTCATTTGTATCCTAATAAGCAATCAAGTGACCTAGCAAGTTGAATAAGCATCCATATAGAAAATTTGAATTTATAAGAGCATTCAAGAGTTTACAAGAGCATTAAAGAGCATTCAAGAGTTGTTTATCAAGTTTTTTGGAGCATTATTCAAGTGCCAAGAATCTTTTCAAAGTCATCATGCATCATGTTTCTTTTTAAGCTAACATTTGTGATGTAGGGTTTCATGATTCAAGCGAGAATTCAATTCAATATCTACAACATTCAAGCAAGAGTAAAGATCTACATCCATTGGAGGCACTTTATACATGTTTGTAGCCTTCCACTACTAGGGTTTTGTGAGTTCCAATATTACATCTTGTTCATTCAACATTCCTTTACTTTATTTTATTTCATTACAATGTTTGATTAACAAAATGGGGTTTGACCAAGGAAAACCCCTTTCCACTAAGAAAACAACATTTTTCCCTCTCCTTAGTGTGTGATTTGTAGATCTAGGTTGAATAATTTCTAAGGAGAATGATTGGAAAGAAGTTGTCAAGTTGCAAATTCATTCTATTTGTCACCTTACTTAGAAGATCATTGGAGAACTCCTACAGAGTAGAAAATTTACATTTAGATCTAGAAACCAAGTCAAGAAGGAAGAGTAGAGATTGAAGAGCATATTCAACTCCTAATTCTCTAGAAAAGACAAACTGGACTTATAGGCCACTTCTCACGTACAAGTCCCAATGTAGTAAAATTTTAGATTTCAAAAGTTCTAGACATATCTCTGCTAGATTTTTGTTCCTACCCAGAAACCCTAATCTTCGACTAAATCACCTAAATTTGCATATGAGTCCCATCTTGCATTAATTTTAGTTTTTTAAACATTTCAAGTCTTCATTCAAGCTCCTATAGGTTTCTAGGTGGACACATCTAATCTCTTAATCTTCTATTTTGTTTTGCATTCATTTCTAAGTCATTTAGTGAAGCTTTGCATATCATCAGGTTTCATATTTGATTGTGCATGTCATTTTTCTTTCCAAGCCCTAGCTTTGTGGTGAACCCCTCTTAGTCATTAATTATACCCTACTTGGTTAGCAACCTTTAGTAGATCTCTTTCCTTCATTCAACTCTTCGATTGAGATCTCTAGGGTTTCCTTCAATGAAACCTGAGTGTGAAGTAGGAACCCTATCTCCTTAAAGGTAGGTCCCCCTCCTTTTTCTGTTGTTTCACTTCCTTAGCCAAAAATCAAAAGCGTTTAAATATTTTCAAGGTTTCAAAGCTCTAGCTAAAAGTTAATTAGGGAATGTCATGAAGGTTCTTCAAGTAGATAATGAGGGAGAGTACATGTCAACCACTGTTTCTAGCAATTTTGTATATTAGAGGAAATATATCCATAGTAAACAATTCCTTATGCCCCCCCAAAAAATGGTGTTGGAGAACAAAAAAATAGATCTTTAAAAGAGATGAATAGTTGTATGATTCACTCTAAGGGCCTCACACCATCATATCAAGAAAAAATAAATCAACTATGTATGTTAAATTTAGAATAGAATTACTCATAAAGCCTTGAAGGGTATCACTCCCTTTGAAGCTTAGAAAGGGTGAAAACTAGCAATTGATTATTTCAAAGTATTTGGATCTCATGGCATGACATGTGTTCTGAAAGAACATCACAAGGCTATGGATCCACAAATGAAACATTGTATTTTTTTAGGATATCCAGATGGTGTAAAAGGCTATCGCCTATTCCACCCTATCACACATGAGTTGTTTATTGAGAGAAGCATTAAGGTTCAATAAAAATCTCTTGAAACTATTCTTGACACTTCTCAACATATTGTGGACTCACTAGATCTTGATTATAGTATCGATCACTCAAATATTTCTCAACAAATTCCTAGAGTAGTGTCTTCTTCTTCTAGTTAATATATTCATGATAGTGATGAGGGTGTTAGAACACAATGATTTATTGAGAGAGGGGTGAATCAATAGATATTAAAAATTTTAGTTCTTAAAAATGTTTGTAGATTCAACCTTAAACATAAATGTGTACATTGAAATACTAACATATATAATAACCACAACCATAAGAGAGATCAACACATAAGATGAGATATATGTGGAAAACCCGAGATGGGAAAAACCATGGTGAGAAATGTTGCTAGGATCTACTATCCTAATCTAGCTTCACAGGCATCAAATTTAAATTACAGTGTTTAGGGCTACAACCCAAGGAAGCAATAACTCCCTATTAAGAAGCTACAACTTCAAGGATGCTAGTACACAAGGCTATTTTGAGCTAAAACTCAATGCAAATGGAGGCTACAACCTCTTACAAATTTTTCCAATCAACTATGAATAAAATGATTCTACATAGCCTACAATGCATCTGTAGACACCTAAATTTGGACACTCACATTTGTCCAAATTTGTCCCTTTTTGTATAAACATCCTCTTATCTACATTAATTAGGTAATATCACTATTATCTAATTAATACCCTTAATTCTGCCAAATACCCAAGGTATTTAGTTAACAATTAAATACCTTACTATTTAATCCCCCTTTCATCAAATGAATTAAATAAATATGACATTTATTTAATTCCTCACATGTCACATCCTTTTCTTAATCTTAATCAACCTCCTAATCTCATCATTAGGGATGTGCACATGTCTAATCTTTGATTAGGATGTGTCACATCCTCCAACTTTTACAAGTTGTCTTCTAATCACTAATTAGTTAAGCCTAATCAATACCTTGGTCAACTCTCCCCATCCCCCAAGGAATTTTTAATTCACTTTTATTCCTCCAAGAAATCTTCTCTTTCCCATTCAAGTTCTAGAACCTTTGACTTGTCACATCACTCACATGTGCCAAAGTCTTCTAGAATATTTGACTTGTCACATTAGTCACATGTGGGTAAGTACTTACCTTTTAAGCACCTCGTCTTATCCAAGGTACTTCTCACCTCTCTTTTTGGGAACCTTGTCTTATCCACAAGACATCCCAATCATCTGAATTTTAAATTCACTTTTATTCATCCAAGATTCCCCTCTTCCCTATGTGGTCATTGAGATGTCACATCACCCTTATTCCAAGGTACTTACAAGTACCTTCCCATCGCATGTCATCTTCCACCTCATGTGTCTTTGTGACACATCATCTGCCATATGGCAAGATTTGAAGGCTTGTGAGTCCTCAACTCACCATAGCCCTTCATCTTGCCCATGGTGGCAAGATCTCAATCGTCCATCCTTTTAGGTTTACTCTCCATAAAATGAAAGATTGTTCTTTCATTCTCATTATTATTCATTAACTCATTCTCATTCAATATATCTCATTCACAATCTTCAAGCTCTTCAAGCACTCAATTTTCATCCTCCATTGTTGCTCACATTCAAGATTTATTCTTTGCACTTACATCCATCCATTCAACTACCCACTTCTCTCATTGGATTCCTTATCAATCCCTCACCATTTTGAATCCATTTTAGCATATGACCATCAAAGGGAGCATAGATTAATCAACCATCTAGGGCCAATGAAAGGATCAATCTAATACAAGGAATAATCATCTTCTCTTTTATCTTTCTTTGTTTTGGATTCAACTAGGATTATGATTGAGATGTCAATGTTGTTTTCCTCCATTTTGTATGTTTTTCATCACTTAGAGTAGGTCAATATCACTGTTTCACATTTATAGCACACTTGGTGGGACCCACAAATGGGTCCCTATCTTTTACGTTTGTTGTTTTATTGAGTTTTTCAAGGTTCAAGTTGCAAAGGGGTGTACCTACCCTTGACAGCCACAAAGGGGCATACCTACACTCCCAGAGGGGTGTACCTAACCTCCTAGAAGGGTGTAACTACCCTTGAACAACATTCTATTTTTAGTTTTAAACCATTTTCACTAACTTTTTTTGTAGAGGAGCATACCTACCCTTGAACAACATTCTATTTTTAGTTTTGAACTATTTTCACTAACTATTTTCTATAGAGGGGCGTACCTACCTCCAAACTTGTAAAACAACATTCTATTTTTTGTTTTAGCCTCTATTTTTTGACTTTTTGCTATAGAGGGGAGTACCTTCCCTCCCAGAGGGGCATACCTACCCTTGAAAAACACATAGGGGAATTCCTACCCTCCCAAAGGGGCGTACCTTCCCTCTAGACAAGTAAAACAACATTCTATTTTTTGTTTTAGCCTCTATTTTCTAACTTTTTACTATAGAGGAGCATACCTTCCCTTTCAGAGGGGTGTACCTACCCTTGACAGACATAGAGGGGTGTACTTTCCCTCTTAGAGGGGTGTACCTTCCCTCCCAGAGGGGCATACCTACCCTAGACAAAACCTTTCTATGAGGTAAAACAGTTATTTTAGCTTCCTTTTGGCTTTTGTTTTTATTGTTTTGAGATTCTAACCAACTAACATCATCTATTTGGGAGGGTGTTTATGTTTTTTCTAACATTTTTGTAGCTTATTTCACACTTGACTAAGAATGGAGAATAAAACAACTAACATTTTTCTTGCAAAGTGATTAGTTTATCTAGTTTATTTATCATTTTCCTTATCATTTTCATTATTCTAGGCACATAGTCTAATTAGGGGAAGTCAACTCATTTCTTTTCATGCCTATAAGTTCATTGTATCACCAAAGGGGGCACTACTTCATTCACATTTTCCCCTTGCACTTCGTGTGAGCCTAGGGACTAGTTGAAAATGATTAGCACTCCCATTCTAGAAGGACTTTCTTGGGGATTTCATCACCCCAAGGGAAGATCCCAACCATAAAAATAGGAAGGGTATACAAAGGGGGGAGAGCCAAAGTTGTACCTCAATCTAGTCACGTCATGTCTAGTGAAGCGTCAAAGTTGGGGTGATACCTAGATAGACATGAAGAGTTGGTCTAAGCCTTTAGTATCTCGCTGGGGTTCTCGACTCATGCCTGTGATGGGCTGGTGTTCATGGTTGTGCCTCATGTATTGAGAGTATATCAAGGACTCCCTAGACACCTTGTTCATCCTAGATTAATGATTTTGTCAACCATACCCTTTTACTACTAATCTTAGTATTATGCTGCTTGAACCATTTTTTCGTGTGAAACCAATGCATTACTATTGAGTCAAGTCAGCCTTTTCTTTTTGCTTATTGTTTGCAATATTTTGGGTCCTTTTCCATAACTATTTTCACCTAAGTCAAGTTCAATTTTGGTATAGAGGGGAAAACCTACCCTACAGAGGGGCGAACCTGCCCTCTGTCTTAGTCATTCCTTAGCCTATTTCTGTCAAAATTGTTGAGCTTTTCACTGAGTACGTGAATCTGCCCCATAGAGGGGAAAACCTTCCCTACAAAGGGGCATACCTACCTTGTAGAGAGGCATACCTACCCTCCAAAAGGGCAAACCTTCCCTCCAAATAGTAAGGTTTGCCTTCCATTCAGTCAAACAACTTGTTTCTTAGGTTGGGAAAACCAACCCTATCTTTGGAAAAACCTGCCCCATAGAGGGGCAAACCTACCCTTCAGAGGGGTGTACCTTGCACACAGAGTGGCGTACCTACCCTCTAGACAACCTTTTTCACCTTCTAAACAACCTTTTTCAACATTTGTTCAGCCATTTCCAGCACTCATTTGCTTGTTCCGAGTACTCATTTGCACATTCTAAGCAATCATCCCCCCATTCCAAACACCCTTAAATCATATTGAACAATCATCCCCTCATTCAGAGTAGTCACCCCCTCATTCCGAGCACCTATTTACTTGATTTGAGCATTAGTTTCTACCTATTTTTCACTAAACAGGAAAACTTTCCCTTATCCTTGGGTGAACCTACCCTTAAGTTGGGTATGCCTTCCCTCTAAATGAGCGTACCTTCCCTCTAAAGGGATGTACCTACCTTAATTTGGGTGAACCTACCCTCCAATCGACCTTTTTCATTGTCTTTTTAGTCATTTCGAGCACTTGTTTACCTATTTTGAGCACCCGTTTGCTCATTTTGATTACTCATTTTCCCATTCCAAGCATTCTTCCTCCATTCCAAATATCCATTCCCAATCCCAAGCATTGATCTCCTTGATCCAAGTAGTCATCCCTTCATTTAGAATACCCCTTTACTTGAGTCATTCACCCATCTTCTACCTATCATTCACCAACGGGAAAACTTGACCTATCCTTGGACGTGCCTACCCTCTAAAGGGGCATACATTCCCTCCAAACAGTCATTTTCACCCTTCATTCAATCATTTCTATCACCCATTCGCTCGTTCTAAAGGCCCGTTTCCTCAGTTCAATCATCCACCTCATTCCAAGTATCCATTCCCCATCCCAAACATTTGTATCCTCATTCTAAGTATTCATCCCCTAGATCCTAGCAGTCATCTCCTTGATTTGAGCACCCATCCACCTATTTTGAGCATCTATTCCCCTCCTATCTTTCACCAAATATCCTTGGGCGTACCCACCCTGTAAAGGGGCATACCTACCCTCTAAAGGGGCATACCTACCTTGTAGAGGGGTGTACCTACCCTCTAAATGGACATACCTACCCTAATTTGGTTGAACCTTCCCTTCAAATAGCTATTTTCACCTTCTATTCAGTCATTTTGAGCACTCATTTGTCTGTCATCAACAGTTTTCCATAAGTCATCATTTCATCAACCAAACAACATAGGTGCTTCTTAGAACATCATTAGAGTCCATCTCTCTCATCAAATCATCCATCCCAATAATCTAGACTTTGAAGCCCATACATTCCCTGTAGAGGGGCGTACTTACCCTCTAAAGGGGCATACTTGCCCTAATTTGGGTGAACTTACCCTCCAAATAGCTATTTTCACCCTTCGTTCAGTCATTTCGAGCACTCATTTTTCTGTCATCAAAAATTTTCCATAATTCACTATTTCATCGACCAAACCACATAGGTGCTTCTTAGAAGATCATTAGAGTCCATATAGATCTATCATCAAATCATCCATCCCAATAATCTAGACTTTGTTTCAGGGGTTTTGATTTTTATGCAAAATCTTCTGGAAGCCATAGCTTTTGACTCGGGTGTCTATTTGGGCTGAAATTTTATGGGTGGTTGCATTATGAGCTGCCATATGGATTGGTCCCCATTTCAACACATTTTTGGGGCTTCAAACTTTCATCTTGACCCTCAAAATCGCAATTTAGTGTTTTTTTAGTTTTTTTTTTTAAATTCATTAATAACTTAGAATGCATGTCTCAAACTTAGGATGTTAGTTGGAAATTCATCCTACCTTAGCTTTAGGAAGTTTTTGGGAAAAAAATGGACTCTCAAAGATATACCTGTGAAGTTACCTAAAATGACATATTTTGACAATTTTTGAAAACTGCCCAATCTTGAAAGATCTGATTGTAAGCATCTTACATCCTCTAGTTAAAACCCATAAACTTGGTTTAGAATCAATCCTATCATTTCCTCTGATCCAATCCTAACTTGAGCTTTATTCCATCTGCATTCTCTAAAATTCATCTAGTCATCATTTGAATCGTATAGGCATCTCTAGGTTACATATCCCTCATCATTTTCCCTCGTCCAAATCCTCTGAAATTTGTTTGAAGTTATTATCCAAAGTGACCTAGGTGTCTTAATCTGATTGTTATTGTTAACATCTGCTTAGGATTTTCATCCATCCTGATTCAGTTAATCATTGTCATCGACCCAATCAATCTGCTTTCAATCTCAAGGTGGATTCGGTGCCACAATCATCTATCTATCATTTAATCTGATCAATGAACATCCTAAGTAATCTTTGAATGGGGTTTACAATCCATTTCGTCATCCTATCTGATCCATCATTTGATCTTATCGATCATTTCATCAATCGATCTTATCTGACCCAATCCAATCACCTTCGACCCAATCGATCTGCTTCCATCTCGAGGTAGATTTGATGTCCTAATCATCCTTTGATAATCAAATCCCATCATTAGAATCATTCCCATTGTATCATCCAATCATCCTAATCTGAGCTTTAATTCAATCTTGATCTGAGCTTGACCTAAATCCTGATTTGAGCTTTAGTCTGTTTCCATCCAAAATCTTTGATCCATCTTATTTATCCTTTCATCATCATGAATCCTTATCCTCCATCAATAGTAATCAAGAGAAACCCTAATTACGGCAATGACAATAATGAGAGTCTTGTTGATCAAGAAGTATATGAAATAGATTCCCTTGACGCTATCATTGCTAGTAAGCTTTCTCCACCCACTTTCCACAATCTAATTATCCCTTCAAGCTATCCTGTTATGTCTTCGTCCATGCCTTCTCATGCTTCTTGTGCTACCTTTGACACTTGAGGTATACCAATATCTTCCCCATCCACATATTTTTCATGTCCTTCATTTACATCTTCCTCTTATCTAACACCCACATCTTCTTATCCTAATCTGCCATCCCAATACTCCTATTACAATCCCCCATATGTGTCCCCCTATCCTAATCCTCCTTACTAGTTTTCCCATCCTAATCCAACATCCACACCTTTTTATCTTAGTCCTACACCCCCATCAACCTATCCTAATCCAACATCCACATCTTCTTATCCTAATTCATCATCCACGTCTCCCTATCTCAATCCAACATCTCAATCTTCCCATCCTAATCCTCCATCCCCATACCCTTATTACAATCCACTAGTCATATCCTCTTGTCTTAATCCACTGTCCATGTCCCCATATCCTAATTTAGCATTCCAATATCCCTACCTTAACCCTCCATCTAATCCTAATCCTCCATCTACTCCTACTCCTACATCCAATCCCATTCCCCCATCTAATCCTAGTCCACCAATCCATAATCCCAATCCTTCTCCAATCCCTAATCCTTCCTCTATTCGTTTCACCCCATCCAAGCCTAGAGTATGCAAGTTTCTCACTCCAAAAGTTCTCCAAGGACTTATGACAAAGAAGACATCCCCCACTCAACATATTGCAGTCATGGGACCATGCTATCCCAATCCATCATCTATGGTCCCTAGTGATGAGACCCTTCTCCGCACAACACCTATCATTGATGTCACCACCCCTACCACCAATCAAACTATTGAAATCATCAAACCCACCAAATCCATTGAACCCCTATCTCCTACCCCAGAAGCCACTAAGCCCATCAATGTCACACACATCTAATCCACTTCTCCCCCTCCTCGTATCACTAAAATCCATTCCCATGAATGCTTTGAATCCTCCATCCTTCCATCTTCCCCACTTGAAGAGTCCCTCCAAGACTCCATCATCATGCCATCCACATAAGATGAGTCATGCCAAGAGCCATATCCAAAACATACCAGCATAGCCCCTTTTCAAAATCAAGATTCTATCATCCCACCTAGTCCCACTCAAGATCATAGTCCTCCATCCACTCTATCTCATGATTCCCTTGACATTGAAGATCCAACCACTCCATCTCATGAGCCCTTATCACTTGCTACCACAAATCCAGATCCTATTATGTCACCTAATCCCTTTCTTGATCCCTTACTACTCCCTTGTCATGATCAAGATGTTGCCATCCCATTATCTCCATCTCATGATCCTCCATTGTCACCTAAACCTACAATCCCCACACCACTTTTATATCCCCTTGGTACTATCACATTCTTCCATGGTGGTCTCTTTCCAAAAGAAAAAATATATATATATACCACCCATCATCCTCCACCTAATAATGGACTTGCATCATTCTTCTAGAATAACAAAAATCTTATCATGGATCGAATGTTCAAGAACATGAATTATCAAGGAAAATGTTTAGGCCTTGATGAGCAAGGTATTTTAGAACCCATCCAAGTCAAAGAACAAATCTATATGCAAGGTCTTGGACATATTTCTCACAACTCACAATCTAAAGATGTTGGTACAACCTCTAGATGTCCTCAACAAGCCTCTTCAAAAAGAAATATAGGCTCTTCCCATCACTCCACTAGTTCATTTTTGCCATCCCTCCTCCTCCATCATATTGCCTCAAAAAAACCATCCATATTACTGCTTCATCTGTTCCATCCATTTTGTGTGCTTACATCTCTCCATCCACCATCTCCCATCCTTCCTCTACTCCATCCATTTTGGGTCCTTATGTCCCTCCATCACCCATCACATTTCATCCATCCACCAAGTCTATTTTGGGCCCTTATATCCCAAAATCACCTCCTCCATCTCATCCTATTCAACCTTCTATCCATCCATCACCTATCCATGTCACCCATCATAAACATCCCACTCTCATATCCCATAATTAGGATCAACAAAGGCACACACTTTCACGTCCTCCACCCACATATCATCCTCAAAATCCTACCTCCATCACTTCATTCATGTTTTCTCCACCTCATCCATCTCCTAGCACCCATCCCATTGCTGTCAAAAGCACTTTGCATGCCAAAATAAAAATGAATGAATCTAAACATCCACATGAATCAAAAGCTCCTCATGTCCCCTCTAAAATACATGTTGACAAAAAGAAAAATCAAACCCAAAATCCAACTCAAATCCATAAGGTGTAAAGGCCCACCAAAGCAAATATCACAACCATGTGGATCCCAAAGAAAAAAGATGCAATACCTTCAAAAGAAAAATTTGTAACAACATCCAAAGTTGCTAACCAAAAAGGTAACCATACACCCCTTCCATCTCCTAAATCTGTTTTGGGTCCATATGCCCCAAAATTCACTTTCCCATCACCTCCATTATCCCCACATTCTCCCTCCATTAATCCTCCCATCACTTCACATTCACCACCACATGTACCAATGTTGGTCCCGAACTCACCAACCAATCACACACCTACACCATCATTCTATCCACACCCTTTCCAACATCAAATCAATTATCCCACATATCTTCCCTATCAAATCCCTCTAACTCATCCTCTTGCATAATCAATTTATCTTAATAAGGTTGTACCAACATCAAATAGTCACTTCACACATGGGCTCTTAATACCTTGTATGGAACTTGATTCTTGAGTCCTTCATTCATCTCCTTATTGCATGTCTTTTGAATCCACTTATCCACATCCCTATCCTTATCCATCTCCATCAGCATGCTATCTAAAAAAGTCACAAAAGTCAAAAAATACAAAAAAGTCAAAATATCAAAAAAATACAAAAATAGAAAAAGTAAAGAGAAATAATTTGTCCAATGGTGAAAACTTGGAAAACAAGCACCTTGGATATGTACCATGATGAAAACCTAGAAAACATGCATCATTCATAAATTCCCCATCCATTTTTCTTCCACGCTTTGGAGCAACTGAATTCTTCTCCCATCTCCTCCATCCAACCTATCTTACACATCCTGCATGTCATATCCCATTTATCCCCTCCACCTTCCTTGTCCTTCCTGCCACTGCATTCCATTCCCCACCACTATCCCATCCATCCCTTCCTCCCATCCTTCCTCCCTTCACCCTCATTTATACTACATTCATCCATCAAACTCTCTCAACCACCCATACTATTCTCCTCTAGTTATCTCCTTTATCTTCCCATCGACTTGTCCCCCATCCCTCCTACCTCATCGCACATGAAATATTTAGAGTGGGGGAATCTATCTTCCTTTGTGATATAGTCCTTGGAGACATTATTCATCCTTCATGTCATCCCTGTCATCTCCCCATCCTTATCTTCCTACCTATCCTTATCTCCTTACCAATCCAAACAATCCTTTTCATATCCTCATCCTTATCTTCCTATCCCTCCAAGAAAATCACTTCCATCTCCCCATCCTTACCTTCCTATCAATCTAAAAAATCCCTTCCATCTCCTCGCCCTTATTCCTCTATCCATCCATCATTGTAATCCCTCTCATCTTCCAAATCCTTACCTTTCCATCTATCCATCTAGTTGCCTTTTCCCCATCCAAATTTGTACCCCTTTATCCATCCATCCTAGCATCTTTCCATCACCTTATCTTTATCTATCCATCCCTTCATCTTTATCCTCATCCCATCTCATAATCCCTTGTCATTTTCATCTAGCTATCGACTTCTCCTCATGCAATCCAATGTCATTTCTCTTATCGCCATCACTTCTACTTCTTTTGTACATCTTTTCAATCTCCTATAATTTATCATCATTCATATATCCATCATATTGTCCCTCCAATTAATCTTTTAATTATTTGGATAACTATCCTACCCCTGAGCTTCATATGATCACCATCATCCCATCCAATCCACTAGGTTAGTCTTATCTTATCGTATCGATTCTATCATTTTATCCCCTTATCCAGGGTTATCTCATCATCCTTTATCCATCATTTTTCTTTCGTCTTTTGTCATACTACATTGCCCTTATGCTTTCACATAGGTAAGTTCAATCATTTGATCTACCCCTGGGCCTCCTTTATCATCTATCATTGGGCTTTTGGATTTTGTTAGTCTGGTATTTGTCATCCATCACCAAGGTCTCCATTTTCCTCTTTCCACTTTTATCCATGGTATTTTATCAAACTACAAGGGCTCTACGCTTTCACGTAGGTAAGGATAATCTCTGATTAGCCCCTGAGCCCCTAGGTCTTTAGGATGTATCAGTCTTGTGTCTTGTCTCCCTTGTGTCGTGTTGTCAAGCTACACCCTTATCTTGCTAGTTCTTACCAAACAAGATACACTAGTATCATCAGATCCAATCAGTTTTGAATATTCTACATCATATCGATCTTTTAGTTTAGTATCCATCTTTAGTCTCAATAGGATGTATCCTTCCTAATAGACCTCATCAATCCCATTCATCCCCTTGATCCTATGGAAAAAGATGTTTGAAATTGATTGTGATATTTTAATGCTTTTGGATTTTTTTAATCATTTGAGCTCCTTATCATAACTTTTCATGGTCTCTTTGATTCATCATATCATGGTGCGCTTTAAATAGTAAGCATAGGGGCATATCTTCATTTTTTTTCTTTGTTGTTGTCTTCTTGGTTGTCCTACATAGTACCCATGAAGACTCCCGCAGTCTTCTACTACACTAGGGCATCCTTTTGTGCTTGTGGTTATCCCAATGCCTAGCTCAACCAAGGTCTTCATGACTTTGGGGTGTTTGGATAGCCTTCTTATATGTTGTTTTTGTTTCATGCATTAGACACTAATCTGCCTTGATTCCACATAACCTAGCACTTGGTGTGTTATGCTACAGCAAAAATCAGTGCTCCAAAAATGGAAAATTGCATTAGGATTGCATTTCATCCCCCCCCCCATGCATCCATTCATCCTTCATCAATCTCCCTCAACTATCCATCCAATATCTTATCATCACCTCTTCAATATTCTTAGAATAATATAGATTGGTTATTCTAAGCATCTTTTCCTTCATCATTTTTATTCTTTTCAATCATCTCACATCTCCATCCAATCGTCATCCATCCAATCTAACATAAATCATCTAATTGCATCCTTGGTCTTGTTCCTAGCCTTTCTAGAAGCCTTGATACAATCATCACCATCCTCATCATCATTGGGATGTATCCTTCCCTATCCTTTAGTGTTTTCTTGGGATGTATCCTTTTCAAGCATCAACAACCCTTTTTATTAGGATGTATCCTTCCCTATCCTCGTGTTGTTTTGTGATGTATCCTTCCTTCATTAACAACACTTTCATCATCATCATCAGGATATATATTTCCCTATCCTCATTTTGTTTCGGGATGTCTCATTCCCTCATCAACAACTCTATCTATCATCAACCCATTTTGGCTTGTAGCTCGACTGGGGCAACATCACATTTGTACTTAGATCCATTTGTGCTTCATCCATCTCCTATTCCTTATCATCCTCTCTCATCCCATCCCTTTGCATCAAATTCTTCATCTCCCCTTGCATCATCTCATTCATTTTGAGAGCACACCCACATTCTCTTGAACCCGCATGTCCTCTTGAGGGGGCATCCATCATCCCTAATCTTCATCGCCACTCCCAACATCTTTCCTCCTAGTCACTCCTTTGACTGATTGGGGAATATTTTCCAATATAACCATCTTCTTTTGTGGTTCTATGTATTAATATTCTTTGAAATGATGCTACTTCATAACACCATCTCCAAGAAGGAAAAAATGTAGATACCTAAATTTGGACACTCACATTTGTCCAATTTTTTCCCTTTTTGTATAAACATCCTCTTATCCATGTTAATTAGGTAATATCACTATTATCTAATTAATACCCTTGATTATGCTAAATCCCTGAGGTATTTAGTTAACAATTGAATACCTTACTCTTTAATCCCCCTTTCATCAAATGAATTAAATAAATATGACATTTATTTAATTCCTCACATGTCACATCCTTTTCTTAATCTTAATCAACCTCATAATTTGATCATTAGGGATGTGCACATGTTTAATCCTTGACTAGGATGTGTCACATCCTCCAACTTTTGCAAGTTGGTTTCTAATCTTCATTAACCACTAATTATCTTCTAATCACTAATTAGTTAAACCTAATAAATACCTTGGCCAACTCTCCCCAGCCCCCAAGGAATTTTTAATTCACTTTTATTACTCCAAGGAATCTTCTCTTCCCCATGCAAGTTCTAGAACCTTTGACTTGTCAAATCACTCACATGTGCCAAAGTTATCTAGAATCTTTGACTTGTCACATCAGTCACATGTGGTTAAGTACTTACCTTTTTAAGCACCTTGTCTTATCCAAGGTACCTCTCACCTCTCCTTTTGGGAACCTTGTCTTATCCACAAGATATCCTAATCATGTGAATTTTAAATTCACTTTTATTCATCCAAGATTCCCCTCTTCCCCATGTGACATTGAGAGGTAACATCACCCTTATTCTAAGGTACTTACAACTACCTTCCCATCACATGTCATCTTCCACCTCCCATGTCCTTGTGATACATCATCGGCCACATAGCAAGAAGTTAGGGCTTCTGAGTCCTCAACTCACCACAACTCTTCATCTTGCCCATGGTGGCAATATCTCAATCATCCATCCTTTTAGGGTTACGCTCCATAAAATGAAATATTGTTATTTCATTATCAATATTATTCATTAACGCATTCTCATGCAATATATCTCATTCACAATCTTCAAGCTCTTCAAGCACTCAATTTCCATCCTCCATTGTTGCTCACATTTAAGCTTTATCCTTTGCACTTGCATCTATCCGTTCAACTACCCACTTTTCTCATTGCATTCCTTATCAAACCCTCGCCATTTTGAATCCATTTTAGCATCTTTCCATAAAAGGGAGCATAAATTAATCAACCATCCATGGCCAATGAAAAGATCAATCCAAGACAAGGTATAATCAGCTTCTTTTTTATCTTTCTTTGTTTTTGATTCAACTAGGCCTATGATTGAGGTTTCAATGTTGTTTTCCTCCATTTTGCATCACTTAGAGTAGGTTAAGATCATTGGTTCACATTTCTTATTGTATGTGTAGACACGCAAAATTAGCATTATGCATATTAATCTGCTCATTGAATTGATCAAATGCAGCAAATCCATTCATCAGGTAAATTAGGTCTTTAATCCTAAGGTTATTCATTCAAATAAATCAACTTGTATCACATCAATAATTAATTAAATAAATAAAATTTATTTAATTAAATCCCCAAAGTCATTTCCATCCTTTTCTGAGTTGAATAAATCCAAATATTTGAGTCAAAAAGGTCAAACATCCTAATCATCATTAAGTTAATCTAAACCTAATTAATCTAATCTAATTCATTTCAAATCCTCTAGATATCCCCACTTGCACAAATAAATTAATTTAGTGATTTATTAAATTAGCATTTGCACTCAACATGGCATCCATGAGGAATATTCCCTCAAGTTTGAATTCAAAGACAAGTGGACATGTACATCCAACAAGTCATTTATGAGCTCTTATATGTCCCTTGCACAAGTCAAACTCAGCATTTATATCACAAATTCAAATTCAAATTTCCCCCTCTTGGGCACATTTCCCAAATCTTGCACATCCATTGGCCTATCACCACTTGACAAGTGGTCTCTTCTCATTGGTGGATCTTTAGTCCCACATTCACCCATTTGGCCAATCTCTCATCAAGAAAATCTATAAATAAAGTGGTTAATCTCCATCAAAAGGATCCACAAAGCTAATGCAAAGTCACTCTCTTCATTTGAGAACTGATTTTGTCCACAACTCCACAATTTCATCCACAATCTCTTGCAAGGTCACTCTCTTCATTAGAGAATTGATCGTGTCCACACCATCTTCATATCATATTCATGAATATCAATTTCATCGTTTAGCTTAGCTTGATCAAGGATTGGGAAAGGTCTATTTTCTACAATAGCACCAATCCACCATGGGATAAACATACATCATGCTTTTTATGTGCTTATTTAGCTTACTTTTTTTTGTCATTTGTTTGCATTTGGGAAGCATTAATGTATTATTTCATGGGGGATCTTAGGTTTGTTTGTTCTGAGATGACTAACCTAGCTAATGGTGATTATTGTTTGAGGAATATTGTAGATTTAGGGTCCTAAAGTATGTATCCTCCATCTCTTCTCATCCATCTTTTCATCAATCCTCATTTCATCACCTCTTCCATAATATTAGAATAATATAGATTGGTTATTCTAAGCATCTTTTCTTCCATAATTTTTATTATTTTCATCCCCTTCACATCTCCATCCAATTCTAATTAAATTTAGCACAAATAATCTAATCAAATCCATGCTCTTGTTACCATCCTTGCTATAAGCCTTGATCCAATCATCACCATCCTCATTATCATTGGGATGTATCCTTCCCTCATCAACAACCCTTTTTATTGTGATGTATCCTTCCCTATCCTTGTGTTGTTTTGGGACGTATCCTTCCCTCATCAACAAGACTTTCATCATCATCATCATCATCAAGATATATCTTTCCCTATCCTTGTGTTGTTTTGGGATATCTCATTCCCTAATTGACAACACTCTATCTATCATCAACCTATTTTGGATTGTAGCTCGACTGGGGCAACATCACATTTTTCCTTAAATCCATTTGTGCTTCATCCATCTCCTATTGCTTATCATCCTCTCTCACCCCATCCCTTTGTATCATATTCTTCATCTCCCCTTGCATCATCTCATCCATTTCAAGAGCACACATGTGTTCTCTTGAACCTGCATATTCTCTTGAGGGGGCATTCTTCATATCCGTAATCGTCATCGTCACTCCCATCATCTTTCCTCCTAGTCACTCCTAAATGAATGACTAGGCCATCTTTTCTAATATAACCATCTTCTTCTAGGTTCTATGTAGACATCCCTTATCCACATTAATTAGGTAATATCGCTAATATCTAACTAATATCCTTAAATTTCTCTAAATCCCTTGGGTATTTAGTTACTAATTAAATACCTTACCTCTTTAATCCCCCTTTCATCAAATGAATTAACTAAATATGACATTTATTTAATTTCTCACATGCCACATTCTTTTCTTAATCTTAATCAACATCCTAATTCCTTCATTAGGGATGTGCACATGCCTAATCCTTGACTAGGATGTGTCATCTTCCAAATTTTGTAAGTTGGCTTCTAATCTTCCTTAACCACTAATTATCTTCTAATTATTGATCATTTAAGCCTAATCAACATCTTGTTCAACTCTCCCCATCCCCCAAGAAATTTTTAATTCCTTTTTGTCTTTCCCATGAGAATTTTAAATTCAATTTTATTCCTCCAAGGAATCTTCTCTTCCCCATGCAAGTTCTTGAACCTTTGAATTGTCACATCACTCACATGTGCCAAAGTCTTCTAGAATATTTGACTTGTCACATCAGTCACATGTGGGTAAGTACTTACCTTTTTAAGCACCTTCTCTTATCCAAGGTAATTCTCACCTCTCTTTTTGAGAACCTTGTCTTATCCACAAGATCTCCCAATCATGTGAATTTTAAATTCACTTTTATTCATCCAAGATTCCCCTCTTCTCCATGTGATCATTGAGAGGTCACATCACCCTTGTTCCAAGGTACTTAAAAGTATATTCCCATCACATGTCATATTCCACTTCATGTGTCCTTGTGACGCATCATTTGCCACATGGAAATATGTGAGGGCTTGTGAGTCCTCAATTCACCACAACCCTTCATCTTGCTCATGGTGGCAAGATCTCAACCATCCATCCTTTTAGGGTTACTCTCCATAAAATGAAAGTTTGTTTTTTCATTCTCATTATTATTCATTAATACATTCTCATTAATCTATCTCATTCACAATGTTTAAGCTCTTCAAGTACTCAATTTTTATCCTCCATTGTTGCTCACATTCAAGCTTTATCCTTTGCACTTGCATCCATCCATTCAACTAGCCACTTTTCTCATTGCATTCCTTATCAAACCCTCACCATTTTGAATCTATTTTAGCATCTTACCATCAAAGGGAGTATACATTAATCAACCATCCAGTGCCAATGAAGGGATCAATCCAATACAAGGAATAATCAACTTCTCTTTTATCTTTCTTTGTTTTGGATTCAAATAGGCTTATCATTAAGGTGTCAGTGTTGTTTTCCTCCATTTTGCATGTTGTTTTGCATCACTTAGTGTAGGTCAAGATCACTAGTTCACAACATCAATTCAATACATAAGCTCTCTCTTTGTTATCCCTTACTCCACTATAACTGGCTTCATGAATTTTTAGATTTTTCTTTTTGTTACAGTTTTCTACTTCAACTTGCAGACCACTTATTTTCAAACCTTTTTTTTTCACACTGCCTACTATATCTCTTTTTCTTTTTCTTTAGCTCTTTCATAACAATTTTTTTTTAAGGTTTTTCACTCGCTACCTTCTTCAACAAGTTTCCTATACATTGAGCCACACACCACTATCTAGCTCATTAGATATCACAATTCCCTTCATCAAGCCATACAACATTAAATTTTATTCTAGAGAAATTTCCTTTGTTCCCTCTGTTGAATCCTAAAATTTCCTAAAATTTGATTTTGCATTTAATGTTCTCTTCTGATCCTTTGATCTAATTTTGATCGTAATCACTTCTGCAATCTATTTCGTTGTCTTTAAGATCAAATCTTCATATTTTGGTTGATGAGGTAGTTGGACCAATTAACTCTCTTCTCTGTGTTCCTTTCTAGTTGAAAACCTCATTTACACTTGTCATAGTCATTTTAGATCTCTACATTTGAATTTTGGTTGTCGATCTTCTCCTTTCACGCCCTAATCCTGCAATTCTCATTCACTGATCTGAATTATGATCTATGCCAATTTCTTAATGAATGCTTAACGATTAAAAAGATTAATTCAAAGATTTAAAAATGAATTAACATAAATAAAATGCTTAAATGAACAAAGCTTAAGAAATGTGATGAGTAGAATGAAAGATAGAAAAGAGAAAGAAGATAAAACACAAGTTGATGAGGGAGTCACCAAATAGGCTACATCTTCGGTCCCCTTGCCAATAGAGTGACCAATCCTATTATGCTCCAAAAACAAGATTACAAAGGCTTTTACTGCTTTATAAATCCATCTCTTTCTAGCAAAGCAATAGAATTTTCCCTTGTTCTATAGAAATGGATACAAAATTCTTTAGATAATTCCCTCCTTACTCATCACCTAGATGTCAAAACTCAAAACTCTCACACCCTTTTATACATAAAATTCTTTAAATATGGTTAAAAACCATAAGATTTACAAATCATAACATATCACCCTATTCAGGTAAAAATATTTTCCAATTTCTCCCTTTTACATAGTAAATATTTAAATCTCCCCTTTATGCATAAAAATATATATATATCTTCTTAAAATAATCTTTAAAATATTTCTACCCCATTCATAATCCTAATCCCTTTAATTTAATGTTTCTTATGAGCCTTACAAGATAATATTTGACATATTTTTACATATCATTTTTAATATTATGAAGCCCTTATTTTTCATGTATCAGGCTTTTAGAAAAATTTTAGGGATTAATTTTTCAAATTTAGGGGTGTATATTTTATTTTGAAAGGGAATCAAATTTTAGTTCTTCTATAAAAAAAATAATCCTTGAGGATATCTCGCACCAAAGGCTTGGTGTGGTTGTAGAGGGAATTAGTGTTTGAAGAGAGGTCGGTGGTTCAAACCACTACCCCCTCTTAAATTGGACTTTCTTTGCATTAAATACAATTGTCACATCTGTTAATATGGAGTGCAATGGATAGTGCATTGGTAGGCACCTTAAATGGAAGATGGGAGGTTGTAGGATCAAATATCCATTCCAACAATTTTGGTAAGCCAAATTTAACAAACTCGCTTAGCTGCTTGGTTTTATGACACACAGGTGCCATGTGGAGCCCATCCATTGGACCACGTGGCACTTCTTCTTTCATTCATACCATACATGTTTCCTCATGTGATTGGATGACCTCTATCGATTCATTTGTTGTCGTACTACCATTTTTCATGTGCTAATTAATCTGTCACTGTATGGTTGCTGACTGGCATTCCATGTCAACATCAATACTGACTGCACTTTTGCAAATGTCATCAAGTCAACCTATTTTCCTTCCAAAATTTGACTGGATGTATCTCACTCATATGAACTCCTTTTGAAAGGAAATGAATGGCATCAGAATCGTGGTGATGAGCTCTTTCACATGATGCTACTTTGGACCATTTTTGAGATGCCAAATTTTTTCACCTTTCTAACTAGCCTTTTTACCTAATTTGACCAAACTTTGATTGGCCATAACTCGAGTGTACAAAATCGTATTGAGCCCATTCAAGGTGTGTCAAATTTAGGTTTTTGATCTCTTCAATATGATGCTAAATTATGGAGCATATGGGGCACTTCAATTTTCAGTGACTTGAAGTATCCCCCTAGAGAGCTTTTGGCCCTTTGAAAGCTTGATTACTCAAAAAGTGAGGGTAAATTTATCTCACTTTACCAATCTCCATTCATTTTTCCTTGCTTGGATTCATCCTTTAGTCCCACTCTGAGGTACTCAACTACATCTCGTCGTGAAGTCTTGACTTTCCTGTCTAAGATGGCATCCTTTGGCAACTATGACATATACTTTGGTGAAAGATCATCAATTGATGGAACTTGAATTTTTTTGTCATCATCCACTATTATTGGAGGCTCATACAACTTCAGATTCCCAACATTGACAACTGAATAGATGTGCATGTATGGAGGAAGATTAAGGTAGAAGGCGTTGGTTCTAATCTTTTCCAAGATCTCTAAGGGACCATA
>VDFB02262560.1:0-47740 GCA_007258455.2 Sequoia sempervirens
AAGAATCACTAATCAACTATAGATCACAACTTAAAGTATTAGCATCAAGGCCTTAGTCTATTATTTATCATCTTACCCTCTCTTTGAATCCTAAATTTATTTCTATATATCTTTCTCTACTAGAAGGTATGCATTTAAATAGATAATAAATAGATCATCTAATAGTTATATGATGTTGAATTTCTATTGAGAATTTGATGTCCAATTTTGAATAGATGCATTTTCTAAAAAGTAGTGAAGTAATAGGGAAACTATCATATTTGGGGCTCTAGTAAAGATAATGATTTGTAAGGTCTCAACCAATGGTGGAACAAATGAAGTTATTAAGCTAACAAATTTTTTTGTGTAGTGTAGGAAAAAGTATCCTCTTTTCACACATAATTTGGGAATAATTAATAATAAAATGATCCTACTGATGCCTTCATTTAGTGTTGTAATATTTTTTTCATATTCACATTAGGTTTAGGGCCCTTTTAAATAAAATGGACTTAATTGTGCCTTATTTTTTATGTTGTAAGGTGTACCTTTACACTTTCACATTAATCTAGGGCTTTATTAATTGATTGAGGTTAAATTTCCCTTGATCTTGACCCCTTTAATTCAAATCCAAGCCTAATTAAATTCAAATTTTGAGGGATAAAACTTGACATTCATAAATGCCATTACAAAACACTTAACTATGGAAGATGTGTGTCCTAGGTAAGTAGCCCAGTATCCATTTGACATAGGGTGAATGGGTCCTCACTTATATCTGGGACCCTGTTTTTACATAATGTTTAACAATGACTAGTGTGTGTCCTAGGTAAGTGGCCTAGGACCCATTCACCCTATGATGAATGGACCTCCTCACTTAGAACTATGACTCCCCTTTGAAATATTTTTTTGGTAGTATTTTAATGATTTCAAATCTACAATTCAATATGGGATTGTGATATTTGAGTTTAGGGAATTAATGTTAGGATACATATAAATATAAGGTTATTTCACTAAGTTCATCCTAGATTTTCAAGATAAGATCCTAACTTTTGTGAGACTTCATGAGATCAAGCTAGAGCATTCAAGAGCATTTCAAGGCATTCAAGGATAGATTTGAAGAAGCTTATTGCAGCAATCAAGATTCATTTCATCATGTCAAATATTTCTTGCATCATGCATGTTGCTTGAGCTAATATGTTGACGTAATGTTCAAGATCTAATCAAGCATATCAAAAAAAATGTTTCACATCAAGTTTCATGATCAAGATCTACATTCATTGAGGCCATTTCATGCTAGTTTGTAGATTTGCAATCCAAGGTTCAATTAAGGTTTAGTGAGTTGTTACATCGTGTTGTTCATTCATCATTCCTTCACTCTTTTATATTTCATTTCAAGGTTTAGTTACCAAAATGAGGTTTGACGAAGGAAAACCCCTATTCCCTAACAAACAACATTTTTCTCTCTTTGATGGGTGATTGTAGATTTTAGGTTGAAGATCATTTGAAGAGAAAAATTGAAGAAAGTTGAAAATTTATCAAAGTTGCAAGAAAAGTTGTCAAATCACAGAAGCTCTTCTACAAATTTTATTTTCGATTGTCTGACAGTGAACACCTAGAATCTGGGAGTGTGAAATGAGAAAAATAGAACCCAAAAAACATTTTCTAGAAACCCTAGCCAGGACCCATTCACTATAGGGTGAATAATTCCTTAGTGAGCTTCAAAAGGTGACTTTTGGTGAAAGGTACACAACATTTTCATCTTTCCAAATATTCCTTTTTCATTACTATTTCAGTCATATTTAATTACTATTCTTCATTTTCATTTTATAGCATACATTTTGAATGAAATTGTGAGAAATAGGGCCATTGTTCATCACTCCATTGTGGTGACCCCTATTCCATATGTTTCATTTTGGTGAACCCAAGTTTGATCCTTGAATTTTTTGATTTTGGAGTCCATTTTCATCTTAGATTTATATCTTGCATTCATTTGCATCTCTTTGCATTGAATTAGGTCTCATTTAGGGTGTCTAGTTTGCATTCAAACTTGCATTTCATTTAAGGGTTTCAAGATTGCATATTTTTCATTCTTTAAATTTGAAAAATACAAAACAAAATTAGTCATCTTACATATCATTTTACATAGAATTCATTAGCATTTGAGAATTGAAACAAAAAATTGCATATCAAACTAGCTTTTCTAGGTTGTCATTTTGTCACATTTTGCATTTTCATTCAATCCTCATTTCATAGAAAAATCAAACTGAAACTTGTTGTAACAAACCAGAATCAAGTGAATTTGTAAGTACATAAGTGTTGTTGGAATGTTTCCAACATTATTCCAAGTTTATTATTGGTGAATATATTCATGTAAATACTTGTGTTGCAACTATATTTAAATAACATTTACCTTTTGAAGAAAAATGGAGCACTTGGGCGAGAAGTGCAATGGTGAAGGAAGTTTGAAATCCTTTGGTGAAGATGCAAAGGATGGAGTAGAGACTGATGATGATGGTGGGGGGATGACAAAGGGTATGTTTTTTATCCAAAGTCCCTACTTGCTTTGGCGTGAAAGGCCTAGGTTTTGGCATCCCCCTTCTGCAGTGGTGATCCAAATCCCCGTATAGTGAGGCTGTCTTGTCAGGTTTGTTTTGGACATTGCTTTCTTGTGGTGTGGCTGGGCTTTCTTGTGGTGCATTTTGGACTGTTGATCCTTTGGCATCATCAATTGAGTTGGTGGGCTCTAGGAACCTCTGTTCTTGAGTGTTTGTTCTTCTCTTGTGAGGTTGTGGCATCAGGGGTGTTGTTGTTGCCCCTTGTCTTTGGATTGGGCTCCTGGTGGCTTTAGGTTTGGTGTTTGGTGAGACCTTCTCGTCTATCTTTGTTTTGGATTTGGGTGGGGGTTCTTCATCTCCCCTGCTATGCTATGGAGCTGATGTTCTCTCTTCTTTTGGTTACGTGATGCCCCTTTTTGGGTTTGTTGTTGTTGGTCGTCCAGGGGCTAGATTTTCTTGGATCCCTTTTGACTTGTTTGGGGGTATCTGTTGAGGCTTCTCTCTTTTCTTTGGATGCTATGTTTAATATTTTTCTGTGGCTTCCCCTGTCGAATTTTTTGATGTTGAGATCTGGTGGGGATCTTCTTTCCTTATGTAATTGGGTGATGCCTTTGGATCTTGGTTTTCTAAAGGTTTTATTTGCATTGATCTGGGCTTCGTCTTTCTTGTTTCCTTCTTTATTCATTCCTAAGGTGGATGTGATTACTTTGAATTTTAGAGTGGCTTCTTTTGGTTGGGTTCTACTATTGGTGTCTTCTTTAGAGGTGAAAATTACTCTTATGGAGGTAGAGCCATCTCCTATTGAGGTGGAGGTGTTTTTTGTAGGCCAAATGAAAAGTTCTCTTCTCTTTTGCTCATTCCTTTTGAGGTGGAATTGGCTCCTTTTGAGGTGGAGCTGGTATGAGTAGGAGTTGGGTTTCCTTGAAGGTTCAAGCTCTTGTATCTTCCTCCCCATTATAGGGGGGCCCTATCCTATGGAGGTGGAGTGTGGGATGACTATTCGGTTTAGAGGGGGCTGTAAGAAGGATGCTAATTTTTGGTCTACTTTGTTTTTTGGGTTTAAGGTCCCTGCCAAAACCTATTTGTAAAGGGTTTATGGTCCCTTCAAAACCTATCTTAGGTTCATGGTCCCTGTCAAATCATGGTTGTAAAGGGTTTAAGGTCCCTTCAAAACCTTTGGGTTCAAGGTCCCTATAAAAACCTGGTTATGTTTTGGGTTTAAGGTCCCTACCAAAACCTTGTTGTGTTGGGTTCTTAGTCCCTTCTTTTCCTTTGTGCAACTGGTGGAGTCTTTATTTTTTCTCATTGGTGTTGTTGTCGATGGGTTGTTGATTGTTTTTGAATATCTTTCTAGCAATTATTTTTGGGTTTCAAGTCCCTTCAAAACATGTTTGTAATGGGTTCTAGGTCCCCATCAAAAACTAGTTTGGGTTTCAGGTCCTTGTAAAACCTATTGATCACTAATAAAAAACAAACTAGAATCTAGAAACTATTAAAAATCATTCAAAAATATGTAAAAATTTGTTACAAAACCCTCACATAGCATTGTGTAATTTCAAAATTGTATTTACAAGACATTATTTTCAATTTTTTGCATAGTGTAATAAAAAAATTACCTTGTTTAGAATCTAAAAATTACATTCACATATTAGGTATGTGCAAGAGCATCATGAAAAAAATAGGCCCATAAGTGGCGAAAAATTCAAAAAAAAAGAGTTAGGTAACTTCACGTAAAAATTTGAACAAGTTATCTATATTATTTCAAAAATATGTAAGAATAAAATCTGTAGCAAATTGAATGTAGTTTCTAAACCACAGTTTATTTAAAAACTATTTGGTAAAAAATTGAAATTTCAATGCAAAATTTGAAATTTCAATGGTAGTACTTAAATTTCAAGGAAAAATAAGTAGGTGTTTGTCTAACCACCCTAACCACAATAAAATGATAATAATTTTTTATATGATTTTAGATATAAGTAGAGGACTCATGTCTCGATGTGATGCATATTTTTTTGTAATTTTGTAAAAAAATTTCAAGTAAATAATTAATTATGATTTTTTTATTACAAATTTAAAAAAATATAAAAACTTGTATGTCTGACCACCTTAACTTGGTTAGAACTTCATGATTTTTTTTTCTTTTTTAATCCTATAGTATGTGAAGCATAGAATGTGATGTATGTTTCAGATTCAAAAAATGTGATACCATTTGAAAGCTATAGATGTTTTTTAATTAGTCTATCAATCAGGACTTTAGTCGTAATACAAATAGAAAATGAATAATATTTATTTATTAAATTCAAAGTAAAGCATAATTTATATTGGTGGAAAGTTGAGAATCTCTTGTAAAAACCCTTTTTGTTTCATCAATTTTGGGTTAAAAAAAGTCGTCAGCCACATACCCTACACATACCCATCATATTGCCACTTTTTGGCCCATCGTGACCCTGCACATACCCTATTGCATTCTTCGGTCATTGCATTGTACTTTACCCCCTTTCCATTTTGTTTTGGCATTAAGTTTGTAAAACTTGTATGAGCTTTACAACTTGGTGTCCTATTAGCAATACTATTGTGAAACATAGTTTAAGACTCATGTCATCCAGTGATACACCATTCATTGTGGATCTTGGGTTTTCTAACTTTCTTTCTAATAGTGTTGATAGTCAACCCCCTATGGATCATAACATACATAACTCATTTCCAAACTACAACCAATGTGCATGATTTTGTTCATATCTTGCAATAAAACATAAAAAGTAATGGATGAAGGCCTAGAAAATTTACAAGACTTTGTGCATAATGAAAACATGTATACCAGTGTAATTTCTACTTTGTTCATATCCTTGATTTAATGGTGTCACATGGATCATACTGCCAATGACAGACAACATCAAAATTAAAAAATTCAAAGGATCATGTGCCACAAAAAATTCTTTTCTCTTGAATGTGAACCATCCACATGAAAAAGGTAAAGAATGAAATAAACTCCTCTTTTGCTAACTGAGAAAGTATTCTTTATCACTACTCTCCATTTTCCTTACATATTCCAATGCAAAAAACCTTTTTGTCACATGAATTGGAAGTTTGTACATGGCTTTACTCTTGATTCATAAAATATTAATGTAGTATATTCTTCCATTAAGTACCAATCAACTAATTTTATTTCTTTTTCTAGTTGAATGCAATTTCTACAAGACATAGGAAATCTAGGCATTGGAGTATTTGTAATTGCTTAATACAATGGAGCTAAAAAGTAGTCTACAAAATAATTGTAGTTCCTTTGAGAATCATTCATCCTTATCATAGTGGTCCAATCATATACTAAAGAAAATTTATTTTCCTCAAGATTCGTATAGGGCTAAATTTGAAGCTTGTTTCTCTAAAACATTCCACTAAATTTGAAAAGAAAAAAGTCGCACGAGTAGACCTTGTGAACCTAAATGTCTTGGTGGAACCTCATTTAATCATTAAAAAATGTTTATGCATGGATTCAACAATGTGCTTAAGATAGTTATATTTGACACATTTTTTTAGCATAATAGATATTATATACCATTTGAAGGAGGCTTAAGTTGCAAGATCATGTGTCCCTTGGTATTCTTGGTGTAGTGTGGCACTTGGGTTCATGACATGGCTTAATCGCCTCCCATGGATCTTGTATATATCTGGCAGTTGTATTGGGAATTAATAGGTCAATATTTTGGTGTAACAAAAACCACTAATGCAATAATTGGTATCAGAGCCGAGGTCACAGGTTTGAACCCATCGCTTGTGCAGGGGGGAGGGGGGGTTGTTGCAAGATGGTGTGTCCCTTGGTCTCCTTGGTGCAACACGATGCTTGGGTTCGTGACATGAATTAACTACCCCCTGTGGATCTTGTATAAATCTAGTGGTTGTATTAGACATTAACAAGTTGATCTTTTGGTGCAAAGGTAACCACCAATGTAACATCTTGCACCCAATTCCAAATCACTATCTAGTCCGAGGAAAAATGCTAGCATGGAAATAGTATCTTGAACCCATGGTCTAAAAATTTAAAAATCATAAGGAGGCTTATGATTACCTTTCAATTTGTTTCTAACTTCTTTGGTATCTTAAACTATTTTATTTAAGAAATTATTTTTCTCCCTTTCATCCATGGCTTCATAATCACTAGAAATATTTTCTAAGTCAATGTGGACATTTCCAAATTCTTCGGTTGTAAACCCCAACACTTTTCCAAATTATTTTGCATTAAGGGATAATATTTCTTCTTTGCTATCTACATTAACAATTACTCTTTTTTAATCATCATACTTATGGGTGCAGACCATGATAAATTATAGGAAAGGGTAAACCTCATGTAACATCATGTGCCCTAATCCAAGTACCCATGGTGCAATGAAACTAGTAAGTTGCATTTTCTTTGCAGTCATATTCTCACATGAAAATCTAAATTATGAGGTAAGCCTACCATAGATTTTAGGATCATAAATATCATGGTATTTATTAGTGAAACCTAAGGTTCTAAGCAATCCAACATAATCTATTTTTTCAACTTGATTTTGCTTTGGTTTTCCCAACAACTAGTGTTCTAGTGATGGTAGACATGCTTGTGCAATGTGAAATACCTCTTAAGTACTCCTTAATTTTACTCAAGTCTCTCAAGTTCTCAATCCTAAACCCAAAGTTTGAAAAAATAAGAATTCAAGAAATGATGAAATGTAGGAAATTTTATATCTTTCACTTACCTGGATTTTGATTCTTGAAAAGATTAATATTGACAAGCATGGACTAGATTTGTAAGTTTACTGGAACCCAAAATTTCCTTAGTGCATTGCAATGAGAAATTTGAAATCTCCACATGTGATGACTCTCTTACTTAAAAATAAAATCACTTAGTAGTAGAAAGTTCACATACTTTTTGTGAATATTAAATTGAATGAAATGTCAATGTGTTGGCTCCAAACTACATAATTACTACATTACATTTCTATAATGACACTTAGAAATAAATATCAAACAAGTTCTCAACTATTGATCTTTGTAAATCTAATGGTTGCAGGGTGATTCTAGAGGATTGAGTTCACAAGCCTAGCACTCTATGCATTTCATTTTAGAATGCAACTATAACCATCCATCAAATGTTCATTGAATGCTTGAGTAATTTATGATATAAACAATAAACATATTTTTAAAGTTTTCTTAAACTTTAGTGTGCTAGGATACACAATCCTAATGGAATCATCGAGATGAGTCCACGTGTCCATTCCGTAGTTCCATGAGTCACATATAGATCTACTTGAAGCATCTTGCAGACTCACCAAATCCCTTTAAAAGAAAGAAATTGATTAACACCAAGGCCAAGGGGATGGTCACTTAACATTCCAAAGCACCTAATAAAATGACTAATGATACCGGGAAGTAGGGGAGCAGGTCAAAAACAAATTAGAAATCAATAACATTTCGGAAAACCCTAGCAAGAGTGACAAATTTTAGTGTTTTTGGTGTTTTTTATCAATTCAATGACAACATTATTTTTTTCTTTTGTATTGATTTATGTTTTAAATCTGCATGCAAATATTTCATAAATAGATAATACTTAATCTCATAATTTTTTTATTTTTTTTCTAATTTATTAAATATTTCATTCCATTATTTTATTCCATTTACATTACTTGTATAATTACTTATATAATTTGAATAGAGATTGAACACACAAAATAATTCCTTACTGTAAATGAATAATGAAGAATAACACAACCATTTATTTTATTACAACTAAATTATATTAATGTTACATTATTACATATCTTTTTAAAGATGAGTAGAGCATGCAAGCTCTTGTTTTCTATAAATGACACATGTTAGTTTACATCAGAAAAAAATGATTGCAAGCTACTACTGGTGACAATGGAAGACCATTTCTTATACCATATTCTCAAACCACGAGGATTTTTTAACATGGTTTAGATATTGGGATCTTGAATATGGTTCTACATTTATAATATGCTCAATCCGATGCACCAAAACAACCCAAAATGAAACAATTGATTACAAGTTGGTAGTGGTGGCTATGGAATTGTAACACCCCTCCATTTTGGCTCTTTTGTTTGGCAGTGTTCTTCTTTGTATGTTGTGTTTGATTATGCTTTGACTTTGGAACTTGTGTACTTTTGACCGTTATCTGTTAAGCGATGTAAACATTATATTTTGATGGGATGTTATTTATTCTGATTTTATCTTTATGGCATGTTTTGGATTAATTTAGCAAATAATTCATTTAATGATGTTTTATGCTTGTGATTATATCATTGATGTTAGATGCGGCAGTTGGTGATATTGTATTGGTGAAGGGGACGGGATTGTATCATTTGCTTGTGAGTGCCCTATGATTCTGAAATTTCCTCTTCACGGTGTGTTTGATCATATTATATATATGCATGTTCGATGTACTCTTTGTTGTAGGTTGACAAGTACATGACATCGACTCCACCTGGTTCACAGGTTTGAGTGTGTCTATTGACCAACGGAAATCGATTGGGAGATAGTAGCTAGGTTTTCCATGCCAAGTTGTCACCCTAGTCATAGCGTGTCATTGAGTTGTTGTCGGGTTGGTTGTTTTAATTTTGGTTCGTTTCACCTTGCATATTTATTTAAATTCATATTTTTAAAGGTTATTAAATAGCTTGCGTAGTTAAATTTATGATTAAATGTATCTAGTTGCAAGGTTGATTCTTTATTTATTTTATTGATTGATTTGATTTAATTAATAAATTTAGATTGATTTTATTGATTAATTGGATTAACGATGTTATATTAAATGGGATAGTTGTTTTGACATTATTGCATATTATGATTTAATAAAAAAATCAAAGTAGAAATCATGTTGGATAGTTAGAATTAAAAGAAAATAAATAAATAAAAGGAGAATGTGTTTTGAATCTCACTTGTGAAAATTATTGATAAAGTAATTTCTTTGCAAAGTTTGTATTCTTTTATTTTAGTGAATTTTGAAAAGTGCATGAGGTTTGAATTATAAAATAAAAATTTGTTTTAAATTTGAAAATTGGAAATATCCTCCAAATTTTGCAATAAATTTAGTGGGTGGGATATTTTAGGGGTTTGACCAATTTGGGAAAAATCTCTATTTTAGCAAATGTAAATTCATATAATTTTAATTTTTCTATTTGGGGAAAAGATTTCTTGGTTGTGGCTTTGCTTGGATTGGTGAAGAATTAGAGACCCTTGCTTGAGCTGAATTCAAAGGAGGAGTTGAAAAACACCATTGGATTCTTCAAGTTTTGGAGGAAAAATCAGGTTCTTGGTTTTTGTTTTGTTCATTTTGAAAAGAATTCAATCCTTGTTTTGCTATTTGAAAAGTCATAAAATAAAATGCATTCAAACTTGTCGTTGTGGTTAGATTTGAGAAATGAAAACCAAAACTAGAATCAAACAATGAAAAATAGAATGAAACCAAAAGAATTGACATTTCAAACTGGAATTTTAAACCATGTTGTTGTGTTTCCAATTTCTGTTGATGATTTTCCCAATTTGAGTTGGGAAATGGATTGAAGTTTTTATAAATATATATATATACATATATATATATATATATATATATATATATATATATATATTGGCTTGTTAAGCCATGGAGTTCATCTTTTAAATATATATATATATATTTATAGCAATAAAGTTATTTATTTTCTTCCCTGTTATGAATTTTTGTTCCATTCTGGAAAAACACAGGGGACTATTTTATTTATTATTTTTTTAAATTTTAAATAAAAAAATATATTTTTTTATTGGTTGTAGTGGTGGGGAGGTAGGGGAGCCACCCCCACCACCACCACCACCGTCGCCGCTGCTGTGGGGAGGTAGCTGTGAGCAATGCACACAGGCCACCACCCCAAGGGGAGGTGACTGTGTGTGTGGCACATAGGCTGCACCCCCCAAAGGGAGGCAGACTGTGTGCTTGGCACACAGGCCGCCGCCGGTGGCTGAGACTGCGTGCACTATTTAGGGCTTCAGCCCCTCTTTTCAAAAATTCATTTTTTTTTCTTTTGTTTTAATATATATATATTTATTATTATTTTTATATATATTTTATAATATATATCTAGGTATATATGTATTATAATATATATATATATATATATATATATATATATAATATGTTATATATATAGTATCATTTGATTTAGATTAATATTTTAATTTTTTATTAATATATATGTTGGATAAAAAGTATTAAATGTTAATTAATTGGATTATAATGATAATATTTTGTTAATTGAGACATTTAAATGATTAATTATTTTAAATAAGAATTTTTAAAAAAATCATTGCATTATTATAGTTGAAATGGAATCGTCATTTTAACAAATAATGTTATTTTAGAAGATTATTTTAATCCTTATTTATGATTGAGTAAGTAGAATTAAATTATTGGTTTAAATTCCTTAATGTCGACAATGTGATTTAGATATTTAAATATATAATAGGATATACATTGAGTATATACTATTAAGTATAGTTGTTTGGAATATATTTGTATTCAAGCAGAGATAAGATTTAGTTGATTTATTTAATGCTAAGTTGAGATAAAGACTAATTTATTTGATCTAAATAATTATTTGGTAAAAATGTTTTAATTATGGAATACAATGGCGAAACTTAGAGTAAATGGTTTGTTTTTTTAAATATTTCAATGTGAAAATAAATTGGTTTATTTGATTAGATAAATGCAAGTAATAAAATCTGTGATTGACTGGATTTAGGAAATCCGAACATTAGCCTATTTAACTATCCGAAATACTTATAGTGCTATATTGTTTGTCCTCGATGTTGTGAAATTAGAGTAAATGTTTTGAAGTCTTCCAGATAGGGGTTCATTTATTGGTATGGGTTATCATTATGTTAGTCAACTTTTGATGCGACGTGGAAAGTGCGTATAGTTACACCATGTTGTTTCACCCGGTTTTCACGAACGGGGATGGTGTGTGCCTCCTTGGGACTAGGAGAGGGTTATGTAATTTGTGCCTCCTTTGGAAGGAGTGGGTTTTGTACCTTGTTTTCCTCTAGTGTTTGGAGAGGGTTTTCTCCTTGTTGCCTCCAGTGTTTGGAGTGAGTTTCCTTGTCTGTTGCCTCCTTGGATTAGAGAGGTCGTCTTATCTAGTTTACCATTGGATTGTGATTTTATTGTGTGTGTTGTCATTAGGAGAGTGGCTCTTTGTGGGGTTCGGCACACAAAGGGATGCCAGGGTAACTCACCTAGGGTTTAATTAAGTGATAACTTAAAAGAAATTAATGGGGCACTTTCACACTAAATAAAGATAATAAATGTCTCTTTCTTGAAGCTTGTGTTTGTTAAGGCTTGAGATGAGACGAAACACATAGTTTTGCATGAGGGTTCGGCAGCTAGTAGAGGCAAGCCAGGGTAACCCAAGATGGGGGTCCAGTAGCCTAGGAAGGTTGAGCTAGGGTAACTCATGGAAATTTATGTATGACACTCTACCTATGTCAGCAGTCAGTCAGTTAGTGTGTGGTAATCAGTTGATGTTCATGATCTTGTTCTCTTGAAGCAGTGTAATCCTTGTGTTAGGGATTTGGTGGTTGTTGTTGTTTTAGTTCAGTTTATGTTGTAGCTTGTGTCTAGTGGTAGATGGTCTTGTGTTGGATTCTTGGCTACTATCTCCTAGCACGGGGGGTGAGCCTTTGGGTTTCACACGGTTGGGTGGAACATGCACCTTAATCCGTTGGTTTTCTTCTTGTTCGTGTGGACGAGATTTCCAGTTGGAGAGCTCGTGGGATCCAATTTCTTGTCATGCTTTATTCATTTTGTTGATCTTGTATTTATTACCCCTCACTTCTTATCGAGGTGGAATTTGTAATATGTAATCATGATTATTGGATTTATCTCATTCGGGGAATGAGCATTGTAATCTTATTGTAAAACTTAATTGTTATTTGAAATCATGTGGTATTTATGATTCTTGAAGTAATTAATCTTATTTGGAATGTATGCACTCTTAATGCTTTAGGTAATTAAACGTTTTGGTTAATTCTTGTTCCTTGGTTGGGTTTATGTAACTCAGTCTCGTAACCTTAGGGGTTGTTGGCAATTGGATAATGTTCTTGCTTATTAATTATTCTTTTATAAAAAAAAATAGTTTGTTTGTGTAGTAAATTGCAACTTCCCCTAGGGTTGCGTGGCGGGGCATTACACATGGTATCAGAGCCAAAGTTTAAACACTGGGTGCTCTAGGATAATGTGGACCCATTAAGTTGTTAACTACATAGGATATTTTGTTTGTGTACCTTGTCTTATGTTGTGGTGTGTATCTTTTCAGGATCATGCCACCTAGGCGGGGTCGTAAGGGTCATGGCCATGTAGGCGGATGAGGAGGTAATCAATAGGATGCACCTCCCATTGTTCCCCATGTTTCTGATCATGAGGAGCATCAGGCTTCTCAGTTTGTGCCAGTGGTTGGTAGCCAGCATCAGGATCCACCAGGGATTGGGGATGATCAGTTGTGTTGCTTGCTTGAGGAGATTCTTGCATGTATGGGCCCGAGGTAGGTTAGGGATCAGGAGGTCATACGAGAGAGAGATCAGGTTTCAGCTCCATCTGAGTCAGTCATGGATGCTCACATGAGTGATCTTCTTAGAGATCATCCACCCACTTTTGATGGTTTGGGCAGTGGATCAGAGGCTGAGACTTGGTTGTTTGATTTGAATATGTGTTTTTCCATGCATCTGTATGGTAGCAACACCAAGGCTAGGTGTCTGATTATGCATTTGAGAGATTTCGCATCTACCTGGTGGAGGTTAGAGGAGCAGAAGCTCCATTTGGATATCAACACTATATCTTGGGAGTTGTTCCTAGAGCGGTTCAAAGCTCGATTCCTTTCTGATCATTGGCATCAGCGCCATGGAGATGAGTTCCATTCCCTTCGACAGATGGATATGTTAGTGGAATAGTTTGAGTGTCGCTTCTTCGAGCTCAAACAGTTTGTAGGCATAGGTGATGACGAGGGTATGTTAGTCTAACATTTTATTAGGGGTTTAAACCCCCAAATCAGTGGTGGTGTTCGGGTATTTGAGCCGAAGACCATGGAGGTAGCTATGGATAAGGCTCGTATTGTTGAGGAGAATATAGCTTTAGTTTTAGGTGGTCAAGCAAGAGTTCAGTTTGGTAGTACACCTTCTTCTGGTGTTGCTTCTCAAGGTGGCTGATCTCAGGCTATAGGGTTTTCTAGGGGGCATCAGTCACCTGCTAAGGGTGAGCAGTAGCAGCAGTCTTCGCAGTCTAGGCAGCAGTATCCTTAGTCCCAACCTGTTAGAAGTTGGAAGTAGAGGAAGAGAGATAGGAGTTGGATGCGAGCTCATCATGATCGTGTTGATCAACATGCTCAGAGTTCTAGTTGGAATTTAGTGGAGGTGGTTTTCCACGACCTAGTAGACCTCCAGCTGTTCAGGGTTTCAGTAGAGGGACTGGATGTTTCTCGTGTGGTCAGTAGGGCCACTTTGCTCATGAGTTTCCTCAGCAGGGCAATTTTGGTTTTAGTCAGAAGCCAACAGCTTCAGAGCCGACAGTAGGAGATGCAAACAGATCGCATAGGGCATTCACTGCAGTGGATACCCATCAAGTTGAGCATCTGGGTGCAGTTCGTCCTTCTGCTTCAGGAGTTGATCCTCGCGGATCGAGGTTCTAAGTGAGTTAGTGTTTAGTTGGTTTTGAGGGAGTTCTATCCCTATTTTGTTTGCAGGCTTCCAGGAGTAAGCCTAACCCTAGGGGGGAGGATGTAACACCCCTCCGTTTTGGCTCTTTTGTTTGGCAATGTTCTTCTTTGTATGTTGTGTTTGATTATGCTTTGACTTTGGCACTTGGTTACTTTTGACCATTATCTGTTAAGTGATGTAAACATTATATTTTGATGGGATGTTATTTATTCTGATGTTATCTTTATGGCATGTTTTGGATTAATTTAGCAAATAATTGATTTAATGATGTTTTATGCTTGTGATCATATCATTGATATTAGATGCGTCAGTTAGTGATATTGTATTGGTGAAGGGGATGGGATTGTATCACTCGCTTGCGAGTGCCCTACGATTATGAGATTTCCTCTTCACGGTCTGTTTGATCATATTATATATATGCATGTTCGATGTACTCTTTGTTGTAGGTTGACAGGTACATGACATTGACTCCACTTGGTTCATAGGTTTGAGCGTGTCTATTGACCAACGAAAATCGATTGGGAGATAGTAGCTAGGTTTTCCGTGCCAAGACGTCACCCTAGTCATAGCATGTCATCGAGTTGTTGTCGGGTTGGTTGTTTTAATTTTGGTTCATTTCACCTTGCATATTTACTTAAATTCATATTTTTAAAGGTTATTAAATAGCTTGCGTAGTTAAATTTATGAATAAATGTATCTAGTTGCAAGGTTGATTCGTTATTTATTTTATTGATTGATTTGATTTAATTAATAAATTTAGATTGATTTTATTGATTAATTGGATTAACGGTGTTATATTAAATGGGATAGTTGTTTTGGAATTATTGTATATTATGATTTAATAAAAAAATCAAAGTAGAAATCATGTTGGATAGTTAGAATTAAATGAAAATAAATAAATAAATAAAAGGAGAATGTGTTTTGAATCTCACTTGTGAAAATTATTGATAAAGTAATTTCTTTGCAAAGTTTGTATTCTTTTATTTTAGTGAATTTTGAAAAGTGCATGAGGTTTGAATTAGAAAATAAAAATTTGTTTTAAATTTGAAAATTGGAAATATCCTCCAAATTTTGCAATAAATTTAGTGGGTGGGATATTTTAGGGGTTTGACCAATTTGGGAAAAATCTCTATTTTAGCAAATGTAAATTCATATAATTTTAATTTTTTAATTTGGGGAAAAGATTTCTTGGCTGTGGCTTTGCTTGGATTGGTGAAGAATTGGAGACCCTTGCTTGAGCTGAATTGAAAGGAGGAGTTGAAAAACACCATTCGATTCTTCAAGTTTTGGAGGAAAAATCAAGTTCTTGGTTTTTGTTTAGTTCATTTTTAAAAGAATTCAATCCTTGTTTTGCTGTTTGAAAATTCATAATATAAAATAAATTCAAACTTGCAGCTGTGGTTAGATTTGAGAAATGAAAACCAAAACTAGAATCAAACAATGAAAAATAGAATGAAACCAAAAGAATTGACATTTCAAACTGGAATTTTAATCCATGTTGTTGTGTTTCTAGTTTTTGTTGATGATTTGCCCAATTTGAGTTGGGAAATGGATTGTAGTTTTTATAAATATATATATTTTGGCTTGTAAAGCCATGGAATTCATCTTTTAAATATATATATATATATATATATATATAGCAATAAAGTTATTTATTTTCTTCCTTGTTATGAATTTTTGTTCCATTTTGGAAAACCACAAGGGACTGTTTTATTTATTATTTTTGAAAAATTTAAATAAAAAATATATATATTTTATTGGTTGTAGTGGTGGGGAGGCAGGGAGCCACCCCCACCACCACCATCGCCACCACCGTCGCCGTGGGGAGGCAGTTGTGTGCAACGCACACAGGCCACCACCCCAAGAGGAGGCGACTATGTGCGTGCCACATAGGCCGCGACCCCCAAAGGGAGGCGGACTGTGTGCTTGGCACACAAGCCGCTGCCGGTGGTCAGGCCTACGTGCCCTATTTAGGGCTTCATTCCCTCTTTTCAAAAATTCATTTTTTTTATTTTGTTTTAATATATATATATTTATTATTATTTATATATATATATTTTATAATATATATAGGTATATATGTATTATAATATATATATAAATATAATATGTTATACATATATAGTATCATTTGATTCAGATTAATATTTTAATTTTTTATTAATATATATGTTGGATAAAAAGTATTAAATGTTAATTAATTGGATTATAATGATAATATTTTGTTAATTGAGACATTTAAATGATGTTTAATTATTTTAAATAAGAATTGTTTTTAAAATGATTATTGCATTATTATAGTTGAAATGGAATCATCATTTTAACAAATAATGTTATTTTAAAAGATTATTTTAATCCTTATTTATGATTGAGCAAGTAGAATTAATTATTGGTTTAAATTCCTTAATGTCGACAATGTGATTTAGATATTTAAATATAAAATAAGATATACATTGAGTATGTACTATTAAGTATATTTGTTTGGAATATATTTGTATTCAAGCAGAGATAAGATTTAGTTGATTTATTTAATGCTAAGTTGAAATAAAGACTAATTTATTTGATCTAAATAATTATTCATTAAAATGTTTTAATTATGGAATACAATGGTGAAACTTAGAGTAAATGGTTGGTTTTTTTAAATATTTCAATGTCCTGAAAAGAAATTGGTTTATTTGATTAGATAAATGCAAGTAATGAAATCTGTGATTGACTGGATTTAGGAAATCCGAACATTAGCCTATTTAACTGTCTGAAATGCTTGTAGTGTTATATTGTTCATCCTCGATGTTGTGAAATTAAAGTAAATGTTTTGAAGTCTTCTAGATAGGGGTTCATTTATTGGTATGGGTTATCATTATGTTAGTCAACTTTTGATGTGACGTGGAAAGTGCGTATAGTTACACCATGTTGTTTCACCCAGTTTTCACGAACGGGGATGGTGTGTGCATCCTTGGGACTAGGAGAGGGTTATGTAATTTGTGCCTCCTTTGGAAGGAGTGGGTTTTGTACCTTGTTGTCCTCTAGTGTTTGGAGAGGGTTTTTTCCTTGTTGCCTCTAGTGTTTGGAGTGAGTTTCCTCTTCTGTTGCCTCCTTGGATTGGAGAGGTCATCTTATCTAGTTTACCATTGGATTGTGATTTTATTGTGTGTGTTGTCATTAGGAGAGTGGCTCTTCGTGGGGGTCCGACACACAAAGGGGCGCCAGGGTAACTCACCTAGGGTTTAATTAAGTGATAACTTAAAAGAAATTAATGGGGCACTTTCACACTAAATAAAGATAATAAATGTCTCTCTCTTGAAGCTTGCATTTGTTAAGGCTTGAGATGAGATGAGATGCATAGTTTTGCATGAGAGTTCGGCGGCCGGTAGAGGCAAGCCAGGGTAACCCAAGTTGGGGGTCCAGTAGCCTAGGAAGGTTGAGCTAGGGTAACTCATGGAAATTTATGTATGACACTCTACCTATGTCAGCAGTTAGTCAAGTAGTGTGTGGTAATCAATTGATGTTCATGATCTTGTTCTCTGGAAGCATTGTAATCCTTGTGTTAGGGATTTGGTGGTTGTTGTTGTTTTAGTTCAATTTATGTTGTAGCCTGTGTCTAGTGGTACATGGTATTGTGTTGGATTCCTAGTTACTATCTCCTAGCACCGGGGGTGAGCCTTTGGGTTTCACACGGTTTGGTGGAACGTGCACCTAAATCTGTTGGTTTTATTCTTGTTCGTGTGGATGAGATTTCCAATTGGAGAGCTCGTGGGATCTAGTTTCCTGTCATGATTTATTCATTTTGTTGATCTTGTATTTATTACCCCTCACTTCTTATCGAGGTGGAATTTGTAATATGTAATCATGATTATTGGATTTATCTCATTCGGGGAATGAGCGTTGTAATCTTATTGTAAAATTTAATTGTTATTTGAAATCATGTGGTATTTGTGATTCTTGAAGTAATTAATCTTATTTGGAATGTATGCATTCTTAATGCTTTAGGTAATTATACGTTTTGGTTAATTCTTGTTCCTTGGTTGGGTTTATGTAACTCAGTCTCGTAACCTTAGGGGTTGTTGGCAATTGGATAGTGTTCTTGCTTATTAATTATTCTTTTATAAAAAAAAATTAGTTCGTTTGTGTAGTAAATTACAACTTCCCCTAGGGTTGAGTGGCGGGGCGTTACAGGAATCTAGACCATATTACAAAACAAATGACTTCAATGAGAATTCATAGGTCTTGCCTACCATGTTGGGAAAATGGGAGCTGCGAAGATAGAAAATGTACATATCTTGGTTATCAACTAGAGTCATGGAGAAGATAAGGGGTAGTAAATTTTCTACCACCATATTCGAGCACCTTCCATGCATTTGGAAAGCCCAACATGACTCTCAAAATTCACAATTCCTCTTTGAGGGCCTCTATGAAAATGGAGTATGAGAAGTAATGTAAACAAGATTAAAATACTTATGTAGGAACACTCTATGTGAAAGCACTTATCTGGACATTAAAGCTCCTCATCCTAGTTCAAAACCTATCTAAGAAACTAGGTGAACTAGATCAACCTCTTTCTAATTCCACCCATTCTGAACACAAAGGAAATTGATCTTTTACTCTGTAACTACATAATTGGAGGTAGAAAAATTTAGAGTATCCCCAATAATACCACATCATATTATTCCTTATCAACCTTGCAAAATGAAAACCCTATGAGAATTCAAAACATTGTACTCAATATTAAAGCCTTTACCTTTCAACAAATTATTTCATTTGTGCTCACTATCCCTATTTATGGGCCACCAACTTGATCCATGTTTACTTGTGAGTGATGCGAGGTATAATTGTGCAAATAAAGTAACCAACTTAATCGTGTACAACTTAGGTCTTACATTTACAATTTTTATTTTGATTGATGTCTAGCTACATGCACACTGTACCTCAAGCTGACAAGCTATCAAAATCACCATTCAAACGATATGAAATCATTACAAATATCATTTCAATTGATCACTAGATTAATGACATCATCATCTACAATACATCATGTGCATTTTTCAATATCAAGTTATCCAATCACTTGCTTTGGATGTATATATGGAATTAATTTGCAATACCACAACCACACTTTCTTCAAAGAAAGACAATTTGACAGATATGTGGAAATTGATAAAAATAAAGCATGTGCCACATGCCATACTTTCTACCATTTTCTGTATCAAGTTATCAAATCAAACATTTTGCTTGCTTAAGATTAGAAGAGGAACTTAATTTTGAATCTTTGAAATATTTCCCAGGTACATATGGCATTAATCCACAGTATTGCAACCACATTTTCTTCAATGAAAGATAATCTGGCGGATATGCGGATATTGATAAAAAGATTGAGAATTAAATGAAAGGTAGAGTACTTTGAGACATTGGAAAGATAGAGAATTAAATTGCTTGGTGTAGCTTAATCATTATCAATGTTCACTAGTAAGTCACAATAAATTTCTCTCACTTATGATCAGAACAACATGTTGAACTTGAATCATACAAAAATATAAATTATATCTTTTTAGACTTAAAAGACACATTTTTATATTGAATAAAGATAAAAGGGTTTACAAGAATGGAGCCATGAAAAATATTTTAGTTTAAGTGGCCATGAAGTACATAGCCAGCCTGGCCAAAAATCCTCTAATTGTGACAAAAACACCAATCATAAATACATATTTTTAGAGTTGTACAATAAAATATAGACAAAATTTATTACTAAAAAAAATTATAACAATAGTAGAGGCCCTCAACTGGGTGTTTGAGTAGGAAGTGAAGTGAATTGAGCAAAGAAAGAGTAGAGATGAGAAGGTAATCACTCAAATCGTTCCTCCAAACATCCAAACTCTATAATGATTCATTTATCGTATCACACACTAGAACACCTCATATTAACCACGACAAGAGCTTGCACTGTAGAAGTAGCTAGTTCAAGTTTGGGGAAGATTCCACCAACAGGCACTAACCCACTTAAAAAAATGTAATTCTCAATGTCAACTCCAACAAAGAAATAGAGTAAATGAAAGGCTACAAATAGCGTATTGCCAATGTCTTCTCCAAATATTTATCCAAAAAAATGTCCATACAATTGGAGAAGAAAGCATAAGCTAGCTTAGAAAATAGAGCATGAGGGTTGTTCTAAAGCCATTCCCTACCCACAATTATTATTGTAGCCTCCTCAACTTGCACACAAGGAATAGTAAAAACCATACCCAACCTTCATCTACCATATACATCGTTGCTTCTTTTCTCCCAAAAATATTTGGGTAGCATGACACACCATGAAAACTCCATAATATCATGGTGAAATTGAGAATAGAGAAGAAAGAAAGAAAATCCAAATATAGTATAAATGATATGAAGAACATCAAGTTGGTGTTCAAAGTATATATAGAATGAAGAAATCAAATACTCAATACTTGAACATTTAATTCACCACTTGATGTGACAATATTATTTTGAAAATATTGAGTCATGACTTTAAGTGATTTAATAGATAATAAAATGACAACCATTGATATTTTAAAATCTAACGGCTCTAGCATTATTCTAGAGGTTTGAATTCACAAATCTAGTGCTTCAAACATTTTCTTTTGGAATGCAACAATAGTCGTCCATCGAACATTCATCGAACAATTATATCACATTTTTGCATATCTTATTTTGATCTTCTTAAATCTTTTACAATCGGTGATCCTACCTAGGTTGAGGGGTCGGTCACCACAATGACTCTAAAGGCTTAAGTCATAACTTAAGTGAGCTTCAATAGCTGGTAGCCAATCAATGATAAAACATTATTTTGGGTGTAATGACTTAAAGTGATTTAATAAATAATAAAGCTCAACCATTGATCTTGGAAATCTAATGGTTCTAGTGTTATTCTAGAGGTTTTAATTTGCAAGTCTAGTGCTTAAGATAGTTGCTTCTGGAATGCCACTATAGTTATCCATCAAAAATTCATCAAATGGTCATCGGTTATATTAATTTTCACTGACATCTAGCTTCAGACATAATCAATATGTTGACACTTGTCCTCATTCTAGACACTTTATTAAGGAATTTCGATGTGTGGGAAATTTGTCGTAGAATAGAACAATATGTAGCATTTGATATTTTTGCCACCCACACTATGATTTTTTATTGGCATACCAGTTTATTTTGTCAATGAATTTTTTTATTAGTTTGAAATTATTTTTAATTCACCAATTTTTTTATTCATTTGAAAAATAAGTTTAATTCGCCAATGAAAATATATTTTTTGGTTTGGAAACATGTTTTAATCACCAACAAAAATATTTTATTTGTTCTAGTATAGGTTTAATTCGCTAATAGAAATATTTTGTTGGTTTGAAAACATGTTTAATTCACTAATGGAAATATTTTAATAGTTTCAAAATAGGTTTTAATCACCAATGAAAATATTTTATTGCTTTAAAAAAAAAATTCATTCGTCAATATTTTCCACAAACTTCTAGCAATTACAAAATATTTTCCAATTGAGATTTTTTTTTCCTATAAAATGAAAAAAATCTTTAATAAAATTAATATTTTTTTAGGAAGTATACAAGATTTTCCAAGACTTTACACCTTCACCAAGGAGGGGTTTCTTAAATTTATCCTTGGCTAATGCTTCGTGGTAGGGTGGATATCACCTAGATGATGATCTCTCTCTTTCTTCCACTTCAAGTTATAGAAGGAGATGGTATGGGTTTGATAATGCAAATAATCATATATTGTTTATTTTGTGTCTTATTTATTATTGGAATTCTTATATTGTCATATACATCATGATAGCTTTTAATTATTATGAAAGGGTATGGTTGTTATAATTAGATTGGTTGCATATTTTATCAACTAATTTTTAAATGTGTGTATTGGCAACTATAACTTAGTATAATTTGAGTTTTATACTTATGCTGAGATACTGTAGATGTGTTTGTAATAATGTTAATAGTTGTAGAATCTTTTATACTTTAGAGGAAATAATTAGTCAATTATGTGACTCTTTTAGATTAGATTTGTATTATCTTCATGTTATTTACTAATTTTCTTATTTTATTACTGATTCATTGGGTGGTTGTTTCATATGGTATCAGAGCTCTGGATTCAACATTGGGGCCTAGAGTCTACTATGTTAAAGTTGCACTTCCTAAGAGTTTGGAACATATCTTAAAATTTAGAAGATACCTAGATGAGTTCTAGAGTATGGTTATTTCCTAGATGGTTAGTATGGGAACCAAATAAGGGAAATATTATCAATGACTAGAAGATAGTAATATAGAATGAGATTGATTTGTATGATTTATTACTTGCTATGAATGAAAGGAAATAACCTGTTATATGAGTGCATGTAGAGTGACTTCAAATTCATGTTGATTTAATGTTGATTGATTGAAATTATACTTGAACAACACATACATTGTGATTGATGTATTTCATGATTATGGCTTACTCATGAGCATCATACTTTGATCCTTTAATGTGAACTATATATGCTAAGTTCACTATTATGGTTACCATATGATTAAACCTTTCCTATGAGTGAGTTTGAAAAAGTAACCTATGTTGATTGAATGTTGATTGATTGAAATTATACGTGAACACATACATTGTGATTGATGTATTTCATGATTATGGCTTACTCATGAGCATCATACTTTGATCATTTAATGTGAACTATATATGCTAAGTTCACTATTATGGTTACCATATGATTAAACCTTTCCTATGAGTGAGTTTGAAAAAGTAAGCTATGTGATGTATGCTTGAGATTAATAGTAGTCAAGGAGCAATAATATGATGCTCGAGATTGAAATTGTCAAGGAGAATACTATGTCAGTGATGGATGTCCTTGGTTGTCTATCCATCTGATGGACTATAGGGGAGAGATATTCTAATGAAAAATTGGTAGTCAATAGTTCATCCAACCTCATATTATAGTTTTGGCCTATCCTAATATGGAAAAGTATGTTATATTATCAGAGGTAGGTAACGCATTGGGATCATGATGTGATATGAAATTATGTGTAATTGAATGTGTTTATACACCAATTCCCCCTAAGTTCTTGTGTAAATGGCCTAGGGTTATGCCCATTGATATGTTGGTTTCCTTCCTAGTGATGACATCGAGTGGTATGAGATGCTTGATTGTTGTCATAATAGGCTTATGTGATTGTGAATCAAGTACTAAATTGATGCATGCAATAGATTGCATCCATTTCCACTATACTTATCATTCCTTATGTGAACATGTGATGTATTGTGTGGATTGTCACATTTGGGTATGTACAGGATCATCATGGAAAAAATAGGCCCTTAACTGGCAAAAAATTTAGAAAAATTAGAGTTAGGCAACTTGACGTAAAAAAATGAATAAGTTATCTATATTATTTCAAAAATATGTAAGAATAGAATCTATAGAAAATTGAATGTAGTTTCTAAACTACTAGGTTTATTTATTTTTTTAAATATATTTGGTGAAAATTTGAGATTTCAATGCAGTAGTACTTAAATTTCAAGGAAAAAATAAGTAGGTGTCTGTCTAACCACCCTAACCACAATAAAATGATAATTTTTTTTATAAGATTTTATATATAAGTAAAGGATTCATGTCTTGATGTGATGCATATTTTTTTGTAATTTTTTTCCAAGTAATTAATTAATTATGATTTTTTTATTACAACTTTTAAAAAATATAAAAACTTGTATGTCTGACCACCTTAACTTGGTCAAAAATTTATGAAATTCATTTTTTTTTAATCCTATAGTATGCGAAGCATAGAATGTGATGCATGTTTCAGATTCAAAAAATGTGATACCATTTGAATGCTATAGATGTTTTTCAATCAACCTATCAATCGGGACTTTAGTCGTAATTAAAATAGAAAATGAATAATAATTATTTATTAAATTCAAATTAAAGCATAATTTATATTGGTGGAAAGATGAGAATCTCCTTTAAAAACCCTTTTCGTTTCATCAATTTTGGGTAAGAAAAAGTTGTCAGCCACATACCCTACACATAACCATCATATCGTCACTTTTTGGCCCATCATGATCCAACAAATACCCATTTGATATATGTTATGTATTATTGAGATAGTCACCTTGTATATATGTGACATGTCAAGCCTAATCACTATGTATATGTGATGTGTCACTCGTTGTTGGAATTAGAGGATTATGAAATGATATAACCCTTGTGTATTTGTGTACATTTGCACACTACTAATTGGTATACTTCATATGCTTCTATGGATGCTATTATTGTGACATATTTGCTAAAAATTGTGTCATATGCATTAGATGAGGCTATATGTTGATAGTTTGGATGCTCCTAATTGTGATGTCCATGATATTCTTCATGGCAACATTGCAGATTTAGTGTGTTCAAGATTTAATTATTTTAGATTCTTGACAAGTCCATTTTGATACAATTGTCAAAGAGTTATGATAATTATTTTATTTATGAGATGCTTGGTAAGACATCACAATTGACTATGAACCAAGATAAAATATGGTTTGGTTATGAAAAATGAGCATCATGAAACTATTCAAATATGTTCAGGTACAAGGAAGTATGTATGATAAGATGAACATAATTGCACAATTTATTTAAAAAAGGGAATATGTTGGAAAGGTGCTAAGTGGCTCCCAGATTATGAGGGTGTAAATAAAGAATAAAATGCATTAGCCAAAGCTTGAGTCACTTCATGAGTAAAAGGACATTTTCATAGATATTTGTGCTAGAAAGCACTAAGTTGCAAGTGTCAATTATTTCATGATAGCATAGATTTGACACATGTTGTGACAAGATGAGTGTATTATTTAGGTCACATGCGAATATGCATGAATGACGAGATGAACATATTGTCTAGGTCACATGACTGATGAGATTAGCATATTTATTCTCTGATTCTTCAAGTCATGTGTGAGAAATGATAAATGATAAGTGAACACATTTGTTGCACATCACATGTGAGAAGGTATGCATGATAAGAACTTTTTTTTTTATGTAAAATTGCATAAAATTTTGAATGAGATGGCTTGATTCTCATCTAATGAAGGATGGAAGCTTTATTTATTTATTTACTTTCCAATCTATCGTTAAATAAAGGCATATATTGAGATGATAAACTAGTTTTACAACAACTAATCATGGTTAAGAAATGAGAAAAATGATGATTTAAAGATCTAAAGGTAAAGGGTGATCCCACAATAGTGGTTTACACTTTTTGGGACATCCTGATTTTTGCTGAAATCACATATTTTAGAAAATATAATGATTCAATCCTTGAAAAGTTCCATTTAAAGGATTCTAATTGAAGAGGGTTTGATTAAACCAACTTAGATCAAACCCCCTTTGATAGAACCCCACTAGTTTTAAAGCATACCTATAAAATAGTCTCCTTTACACCTATCAAAATGTTAATAAAAAACCACTTTTGGTTTACCTTTTGAGGGATCAAATGAATTCATTTATTTTTTATTTTTAAGTATATAGTTCTTATTATAAGCTTCCCAAAAAGTATAATTTTAAATATATTTAATTTGATTATTATATTTATTTTTTTATTTCTTATGAATGTAGGTTTTTCACTGAAAAATCAAGCTCTCTATTCTACACATGTGAAAAAATAATAGATTATCAAAAATAATTCTAAAAAATATGTTTGGGATAGGTATTGATGTCCTTGATCTAGTAAAAAATTTATTGCTTTTTGATACATACAAAATAATTTATGTTGATTATGGTTTGTCTATGTCTAAATTATAATTAGTTTGACTTCAAAACTTGATTAAGAAAAAAATATTCAGCAAAACACTATGAAACCAAATGAACGTGCTAGATATCATAGTTACAAAGCTAAATTCAAAAAAAATAGAATGAACTATCCTTCATAGAAAAAAATTATGTGTTTTATGATGAGCATCACTCTTTAAAAATGGTGTTTATTGATAAAAACTAGTTTCTGAAGGAGATGGAAAAAGAAATGCAATATGATTCCAAAAAATAAAAATAAAAAATATATTTAGAATCTATAGACAAAATGTCACAAATCACTAGTTTGCATCATTATCAAATTCCTCATGGTTTAGCAGCTATAGGTGCCTAAAAGTGAAGATTTAGTTAAAAAAATCAGTTCAATGTCTAGTTTGGCCAAAACTTGTAAACCAATATTGTGGGATCACCCTAAGGAGAATCTTACAGTTTCATTTACTTGACATAAATGAGTATATTATATTAATTCAATTAGGTGTAGCCTACTCCCCAATTGTGGCTGGGTAATATTATCTAAAGTTATTATAAATAACTTAGATTAGGAGTAAATATATTTTATGAATGATATATGATCAATTTGTGATCTATCTTAATGATACTTTCAATTGTATTACTTGAAAATGAGTTATTTGGAATTTTAATGTGATTTATTTGCATGTAGTAATGTTTAATATTGAAAGGATTCACTCTTTGAGATTTTTGTGAAGTATTTAATCTTTTATGATAAACTAACACCAATGTAAGAGTTTAATTGCTAATTAGACCTAAAGACTATGTTAGGTGCATTGCCGAGAAATTCAAAGCAACTTAGTCAATTAATCAAGTTACACGGGTATGATAAGCAAAGGTATGAATTTTTAATTTAATTTAATTTTCCTTTCCTTCTTCTTTAATGATGAAGGGTATAATCAATTTTGAGTACTTGACTTTGTGGTGATCACCTTTATATTGTATAGTCATTGGGATATGGCTGTCCTTAAGAGGAAAGAATGTCACATCTCTTTTAGATAGCTTAGCATAACCACTTAATTATTGTATTAATTATCTAATAACAAGTGATTAGGAAAGACAATTTGATTACATTAATTATTACTTGAGTGGTAATTAAGAATGAGTATAATGATGATGAGTAATTGTGTGTTCTATTTCATAAATTCATCATGAACTATTGACATTTTCTCATATTGCAGAGAGTATCATAGAGGAGAAGGGTTTAGCCAAAGGTGGTAATTTGTCATGATGGAATCACATACATGAGCACTTAGATTCATATAAGAAAGTTGCATAAGATCAATATATATATGTGTTTTTTTACCTATAGATATTTGTTTAAGAATGAAACCTAGAGAGCCCATGTCAGAATTAGGTCATGGGCCAAACTTAGTACAAAAGTATGCTACTTTTTTATTATAGTTGTATTAAGATATTTTTTTCAAAATGAGCCCAAACTAAATGAAAATGACATGAGGAAGAAAAATAATATTTTTCCTTATATATCTGATTATTATTATAATAAATAATATTATTAATCAAATTGATAATAATAGTTTATTCATCTTTGCTAGGAGGGGAAAAGGATAAGGGGATGAAGAAAACAAGGGGAAACTTGGAGAAATAGGGAAAGGAGGAACTAGTCACTGGATCAAATCAGACAAGCATTATTTTTACTATAAATTCTCTTACTTATTCAATACTCTTGAGGCTTTGACAACCCTCAAATAATCAAACATGACACTCCTCAACTTGTTTCTTGCTAGAGAGGTTGTATTGCGCCTACTTCTGAGCCCCTTAGGTTCTATTGTTGAGTTCTGAACAACTTGATGTTTTGTAGGAATATGCTTTACTATCTGTTCTACATTTAAAGCTATTGAGAGTAAAAGTAAGGATGATCAGGATCAATGGTGGATTTACTAGGAATTTTGTGGGAGTTTCAGTATTGTGGAGGTTTTTTCTAATAAGCTTCTTACTTGGTACTCATATTATCGATAATACTTATAATGTTCTTTTGACTTGACAACCCAACCCTCTTTTTTTTGGAATTTCACTTCAATCACAAAGAAAAAATAGAATTGAAAAGAAAGGTTCTTGCCATAAATTTCATTGATGGAAATAATTCCATTTTATTTTTGAAATTTTAGAGATTTGTTTTTCTTTCTATTTTTCATAAATCATTAAATTGAATGCCATATTCTACTCTATCTTTCTCTTTTATTGTTAGTGTCATACAAGTTGATTGAGGATCATATTGTAGGGGTAATTTATTGTTTGGTTTGATATGTCTCTTATGTAGATGAAAAGAGGAACATGCAAATTAGGCCATGCAAGGCATTGCATAACATTCTTCATCTATATTTGTATATATCAATCTGATGGTGGTTTTGTATTACACTTATGTTCATTGCCTCATTACAAAATATCTATGCATATACAATGCTAAGAAATAATCAATATGCCATTGTTTGCAAGTTGCAGTTGTTTTCTTTAAAATTTGAAGTTTGGCTATCCAATACCTTATTAAAAGTGAATCCAAATCTAGTCATTCTCAATTTGGTATCATGCCTTTTATGTTGGACGTTGTGGATGTGTTGCTGATATGTGGTTGTCATTGATGTCAACATTATTAGCATTTGGTGTATTGAAGGTTGTATATGTTGAGGATATTGAGAAAATTGTAAAAGAAAGTGTTCCAGGTTCCCAGTGGAACTGTGTAGGTCATGAAGGCGTCTTGTTTTGTATGTTGAAGATCACCTGTTGTGGGCTAAATGGTTTATTTTTTAGAGTATCTAGATCATCTACCAGAAGTTTCAAAGGTTCGCTTGTAGATTTGATCGTGTTGTGGTCTGACAATATTTTTGTGGTCTTTGTAAGTGTTCCTGAGTGAAGTTTGTGTGATTCTGGTAATTCTACTTGCTGCGAATGTTTCTTTGTTGTTTCTTGGTGTTTTTGGATGTTTCTAGATCATGCTATATCTTTGTGGAAAGTCCACATTGATCGGTGTGCTCGTGATCAAATATTTTTTCTGTGTATGTTCGGTTTCTCATGTTCTTGGCCAAAATGATGGGTGTAACATGTGGTGGATCTTTGAGGTGAAATTAATTGAAGTATTTTCATGTTGGAGTTGTTAATTTGGGTCTCCACTATGTTGTGGCCAACCTTGGTGGATTCACATTGAAAATTTAATTGTAAATTTTGGCTGACATTGCAAATATGTTTTATTTTTCTGGCCGAATAAGTTGTTGATGTAATCTCATGTTGCGGATATATAAGAGTGATTGTTTCATTGGTACAAAATGTGCTTCATGTGTTGGGTGTGCTCCTATGTGTGTATGTGTGAATATCATTTGATTGCAGAGCAATGTGTGAAGAAGACCGAGTGAAGTGTGAAGTAGTTTGAGTGAAAAGTGAAGGAGTTTTTTGTGCTTAATTGGAATTGTAATCAAGCTTGTGTAGAAGCTATTTTCTCAGTTCGTACCCTCCAAATTTAATCCTATTCTATATTTTTGAGCAATGAACCCCTTTTGTAATTGAGCGGTGAGCTCTAGGTAGTGTGCCTGAATGCATGTGCATTCCTCTTTATTGTTTTCATTATAATTTTAACAGGGTATAATATTGTGGACTAACATCCACCATGGTTTTTCCCCTAACAAGGTTTCCACATAAAAAATCTTGGTGTCTTTGTCTCTCTGATGTGTTAATTGCTTATTCATCAGAATTGAGATTAAGTTAAGTAAAGTTTGAAAAGTTTATTATTTAGTGACAACTGATTCACCCCCCCTCTCAATTGTCTTTCCTTGTTTTTCCAACAATTGGTATTAGAGTAGGTTCCTCTGAAGAAGTCTAAAAGCTTGAGGTGATCCGAGATGGCAACATACAAGAAGGATAGTCCTAGATTTGATGGAACTAACTACTCACTATGGAAATTCAAGATGCAATGTCACCTAAGGTGTATTGGTGAAGCTTTCTAGAAGATTACAAAAGATTCATATGTTATTCCTCATAATGGTCCCTCCATTGTTGATAAGATCAAAGAAGCTGAAAACAATATCAGGGCTATTGAAGATTTGGTGAGTGCTTTGACAGATTCAGAGATGGAAAATGTGATAAGACTGTAGACAACTCATGAGATTTAGGTGAAGCTAGAAACCTTTTATGAAGGATATGCATAGGTGAAGATGGCTCAACTACAAAGTTTGAAAGGCAAGTATGAGAATTTGAAGATGGGTGAAGATGAAAATATCACTTCTTTTATACAAAGAGTAAATGAAATATTGATGGGTATTAGATGTGTTGATGGTTCTCTAGATGAGGATGAAATTGTGGCTAAGATACTTAGATCCTTGCCTCCCTCCTACAAAGTGAATTCTCATGCTATTGAAGAGCTTAGATTAGTAACAAAGATGACAAGGGACACACTGGTTGGTAAAATTGCTGCTTTTGAATTAAGTGAATTTGGTGAATCTGTTTCGAAGACTAAATCTACATTCAAGGCTACTGTATCTGGAAGTAACAAGCAAAGATATGGTCTGGGAGAATGTTCTAGAAAGATATCCAAGTACGATGAATAACTAAAAAAACTTGAAGATAAAGAAAGAGAGGTAGAAGAATTGGAAGCACTGATTGTAAAGAAAGAAGGCAGAGGAAAAGTTAAATATAAAGGAGTGTTGCCTATTAAATGTTTTTCTTGCAGCAAAATAGGACATTTTGCATCAAGATGTCCTAAAAGAGTTCCTAGATCTAAGCTTAACAAGTCTAGATTCCAAAAGAAGTGTTACTTTGTTGAAGGAGTGACTGATGATGAGTCTGATAAAGATAATGGAAATGAAGATGAATGGTTTTTGATTGCTACCATTGAAAATAGTCTTGTGGCTACTGAATCTGCTAATGATAAGAAAGCTCTTGCAGCCTGAATTGAAGAAAAGGATGAGTGGGTTATTGATAGTGGATGCTCACATCATATGACTAGTGATAAATTTTTTTTTGTAAGTCTAGAGAAGTATGATGGTGGTGTTGTAAGATTTGGAGACAACAATGCTAGTGTGATTCATGGTAGAGGTTCTATTTGCCTTGGTGATAAGGATAACATTGATGATGTTCTTTATGTTGAAGGCCTGAAGCACAATCTTTTGAATGTTGGATAGATGGTGGAAAAAGGATATGATCTAAAATTCAAAGATGGAAGATGCAAGATACGTGGAAGTTTTGGCAATATGATTGCTACAGGTAGAAAGACAAAAAGTAATATTTTTCACCTGAATACTACTAGTGGGAGTTGTTTAATTGCTTAGGTAAATGAAAGCTGGTTGTGGCATAGGAGGTCGTGTCATGTAAATTTCGATAACATTGTCAAGGTAAGTTCCACTCAAGCAGTAAGAGATCTACCTAAGTTAGTGAATCCTGCTAACACAATTTGTAAGGAGTGTTAGATGGGTAAACATACTAGAGTTTGCTTCTGAAGCAAATAGTTTCATTCAAATGATTTGTTGGAGCTGCTACATACTAATCTCTGTGGTCCCTCCAGAGTCAGAAGTATTCATGGAGAAAGGTACTTTATGTTGATTATTGATGATTACTCAAGAATGATATGGGTTTCCTTCTTAAGAGAAAAATGTGAAGCATTGGAAAAGTTCAAAAGTTTCAAGGCTATGGAAGAGAATGAGAAACGTCTGAAAATAAAGTGTCTACGATTTGATAGAGGTGGTGAGTTCACCTCTAGGGAGTTCAACTCTTTTTGTGAAGAGCATGGAATCAGAAGACAATTATCTGCTCCCCGAACCCCTCAACAAAATGGAGTTGTAAAGAGAAAGAATAGAAAATTTTTGGATTGTGCTAGAACAATGATGATAGAAGGAAATGTGCCCCAAATCTATTGGAGTGAAGTTGTAAGCACTGCTGTATATACTTTAAACCAAGTAAATGTAAATGGCAATTCTGGTAAGACCCATTTTGAGCTATGGTTTGGTTATAAGCCTACTATTAAATATTTCAAGATCTTTGGAAGCAAATGTTATATCAAGAGAGATGATGATATAGGAAAGTTTGATGCAAGAAGTGATGAAGGAATATTTTTAGGTTACTCTACTAAAAGCAAGGCCTACCGGTGCTATAACAAAATATTGAGAAAGATGGTTGAGAGTGCAAATTTCAGAGTTGATGAGGACTCTACCAAATCATCCAAATATTATGGTTATGATTCAAATGAAGACAATACAAGCCAAGGGAAGAATTCTCAAACATAGAACCAACTTTAGATTATTCCATATGTTCTGGTAAAGCAACCTCAATTCATTCCAATAAATCAAGTAAGTTAGGAAGCACAGACAAGTGCAAGTGTAGAAGAAAGATCAGAAGAACCAGAAGCTCGTGAAAGTCCTAGAACTCCAAGGTATGTAAAGCTAAATCATTTTGAAAGTTAAATTATAGGATATAAGAATAAAGGTGTGCAAACTAGAAGAAATATTACAGAAGATTATTCCCTGATTTCCAAGATTGAACCTAAAGATGTCACTGAAGCTCACCAAGATGAACACTGGATGGAAGCTATGAAGGAAGAGCTAACACAGATTGAAAAGAATGACACGTCGACATTGGTTCCTAGACCTAAAGAAAAAAATGTGATTGGTACTAAATGGGTGTTTTGAAACAAGCTGAATGAACAAGGTGAAGTGGTCTGGAATAAAGCAAGACTGGAATGTAAAGGGTATTCTCAAATGGAAGGTGTTTATTTTGAAGAAACTTTTTCCCCTATTGCCAGAATTCAAGCTATTAGATTATTTCTTGCTTATGCTGCATACAAGAACTATAAAGTCTATCAAATGGATGTGAAGTCAACATTTCTAAATGGAGAACTAGAAGAAGAAGTATATATTGAACAACCAGATGGATTTTAGCTAACTGACAAGGAAGATATGGTTTTCTACTTGAAGAAAGCTCTATATTAACTTAAGCAAGCCCCTAGATCTTGGTATGCTAGATTGGAAAAATGCTTACTAAAGCTTGGATTCACTAAAAGTACTATTGATAGCAACTTATATTTCAAATTGGATCATGATAAAGAGCTAATTATAGAAGTTTTTGTTGATGACATCATTTTTGGAGGAGATGAAAATCTATGTATGAAGTTTGTTGATGAGATGAAGGGTGAATTTGAGATGAGTATGATTGGAGAGATGAAGTTCTAGGATTGCAAGTTACCTAGTTAGACAAGGGAATTTTCATATCTTAGTCCAAATATGTGAGAGAGCTATTGAAGAAATTTGGGATGGAAGAATCAAAGCATGTTGGTACTCCCATGGTGACTGGATGCAAGCTAACATAGAATGATGATTCTCCTAAGGAAAATCAAACTAGATACAAGTCAATAATCAGTGGATTGCTCTATTTAACCCAGACTAGACCAAATATTATGAATTTTGTATGTATGGTTGCTAGATTTCAGGCTGATCCAAAACAATCACATGTGACTATTGTTAAGAGAATCTTCAGATATTTGAAAGGAATAGTTGACTTTGGACTTTGGTATACAAAGGATGATGATCTCACTTTGAGTGCATATACTGATGCGGATTGGGCTAGAGATGTAGATGATAGGAAAAGTAATAGTGGTGGTGATTTCTTCCTAGGGAAGAAGCTGGTGTCCTGGTTGAGCAAAAAGAAGAATTCCATTTCTCTATCTACTACTCAAGCAGAATATATTGATGTTGCAAATAATTGTACTCAAGTGATATGGATGAAACAAATGTTGAAAGATATCAGGGTGATATATGAAGAGCCTATTGCCATATACTATGACAATTCAAGTGCAATGAATATTTCAAAGAATCTGGTGCTACATTCTAAGACTAAACATATATCAATCAAGTTTCACTTCTTGAGGGAGAAAGTGAATGAGAAAGAAGTTAGATTAGAGTATGTTCCTACCAAAGAAAAAATTGTAGACATCGTTACTAATCTGTTGCTGAAGGATGCTTTTGAGTATCTCAAAGGAATGCTAGGGGTAATTACTCCTCCTGATAAGAACTAAAAGATGCATTTACTTGCATCAATCCGTGAGCTACATTGCTATATTATGATCCAAATTGATGTTTTCATGGCTGCTACTCAGGGGGAGTAGTTAGATGTGTAGATATGTGGTTCAGAGTGTGTATATGGAAAGGTCATGGTTACCTTTTCCATTGATTTCAAAGAGGGAGAAGTGCAATGTGAAAAATATTTTGAGGAGAAGAGCCTTATGGGAGAAAAGCAGTTAAGAAGCAAGTGTGTTGGGTTGATGGTATTTTTCACATCATGTGTTGCCATCAATGCCAAAGGGGGAGATTGCTAGATGTTGTGGATGTGTTGCTGATATGTGGTTGTCATTGATGTCAACACTATTAGTATTTGGTGTATTGAAGGTTGTATATGTCGAGGATATTGAGAAAATTGTAAAAGAAAGTGTTCCAGGTTCCTAGTGGAACTTTGTAGGTGATGAAGGCATCTTGTTCTATACATTGAAGTTCAACTGTTGTGGACTAAAGGGTTTATTTTTTAGAGTATCCAGATCATCTACCGGAAGTTTCAGAGGTCCACGTGTAGATTTGATCGTGTTGTGGTCTGACAGTATTTATGAGGTCTTTATCAGTGTTCTTGATTGAAGTTTGTGTGATTCTGGTAATTCTAGTTGTTGTGGATGTTTCTTTGTTGTTTCTTGGTGTTTTTGGATGTTTCTAGATCATGCTATATCTTTTTGGAATGTCCACATTGATCGGTATGCTCGTGGTCAAAAAAAAAATCTGTGTATGTTTGGTTTCTCATGTTCTTGTCTAACATGATGGGTGTAACATGTGGTGGATCTTCAAGGTGAAATTAATTGAAGTATTTTCATGTTGGAGTTGTTAATTTTGGTCTCCACTATGTTGTGGCTAACCTTGGTGGATTCACATTGAAAATTTAATTATAAATTTGGGCCGACATTGCAAATATGTTTTATTTTTTTGGCTGACTAAGTTGTTGATGTAATCTCATGTTGGAGATATATAAGAGCGATTGTTTCATCAGTGAAAAATGTGCTTTGTGTGCTAGGTGTGATCCTATGTATGTATGTGCAAATATCATTCGATTACAAAGAAGAGTGTGAAGAAGACCGAGCAAAGTGTGAAGTATTTTGAGTGAAAAGTGAAGGAGTTTTCTGTGCTTAATTGGAACTGTAACTAGCCTTGTGCAAAAGCTATTTTCTCAGTTTGTACCCTCCAGATTTAATCCTATTTTGTATTGTTGGGTAGTAAGCCCCTTCTATAATTGAGCAATGAGCTCTAGGCAGTGTGCCTGAATGCATGTGCATTCTCCTTTATTGTTTTCATTAAACTTTAAATAGGGTATAATATTGTGGACTCACATCCACCATGTTTTTCCCCCTAATAGTGTTTCCACATAAAAATCTTGGTGTTCTTTGTCTCTCTAATGTGTTAATTTCTTATGGTTAATTACTTATTCATCAGATCTGAGATTAAGTTAAGTTTGAAAAGTTTATTATTTTGTGACAACTGATTCACCCCCCCTCTCAGTTATAGTCTGTCCTTATTTTTTCAACATTTTAAACCCTCAATCAAAAAATGGATATATGGAAATTATTTATTTATTTATTTACGACAACATGAATTTGTTGACATGATTGTGTGGCAGGATTCATAAGAGACATGGAATTGCAACTAGTGTATGCTTGATTTCTGATTTGAGTCTTTATCTTATAAACACGTTCTATTCCAAAGGTGCTTCAACTTGGGACAAGTATTGGATGCATACTTTGTGTTACTACTCTCCTCGGTAGACATTTACATCAAACTATCTTCATTTATGTCACGTGCTATGTGGTAGTTAAATAATATACTATTCATCTAAAATATTCCATATTTTCTTAAGTAGAGACAAATGATTTGGTGTATAATGATCATCAACTTCAATAGGGACTTATTCATAGCACACTTTCCTTTATAATCAAGTGATAACAACTGGAAATTAACTAGGGGATATATATTCCACATCAATTTTAAGAAACTAAATTATTTTACCTCTACACAACTCAATTATAATTTTGTGGATATTTATATTGGTGATATTATCTCAGATTTTAGTGATGTGTTTGCACATATTTTGTGTTTTCCAAGCATATCATATCATTAGCATCAAGGCTTGCTAATGGAAAACTAAATAATTAACATTGTTTAAACCTTCCTCATTATGTGCAAAAAATTGGGCTTAAACCTACTTTCATATCTTTATAAATGCACAAGTATGTCTTAATAGGATATATTAAGAAGTTACTAGATAATTTGTAACTTTAAGTCATTGAAGTCTTGTGTGGTAAATCTTTCTTCTATATGAATCCTTACTTCTTATAGATTATGATCGAAGGCTTTCATGAATGATAGTCCACTTTTTCTTATTATCCAATTATTAGGTCGCTTAATAAGTGAGTTAAAATAAATAAAAAAGTACTTAGACTATCATGTGGTCAAACTATTGTTCTGGGTAACCAATGAGTTGTATTGCAAATAAAACTACTCTTAAGTGGGATTCTTGAAAAAACATTTCTAGGTTTTGTTCTTGGTTCTATCACCTTTCCATAATATGTTGAATTTTTAAATTTGGTTGACGGACATGAAACATATGATTATTTAAACGTTGTCCTTTCTATAGAAAACTATATGTTACAGGTGTAAATGGTTTTATATGGCCTGAGTATGCAATTTGGCAATCAAGAATTAAGAGATTGTGTTACTAAATTGCTTAGTAATGAGAAAATTTAGGGAACATGTGGTACATGGAGTAGCCATTTTGGTGTATTATTCAATAAATGTCACAACTGTGAATTTACATTATTGCCTAATATCAGTATGGGCTTATGTCTTTTATTTACTATTTTACCCATCTTACAAAATATCAAGACATCATTCTAAGATGGTTGAGCATTCTAGATTGTAAACATTGAATTTCATTTATCTCCAAGCACAAGTGTTTTACCTTGGTGGATTTACACCATCCATGATATGTTTTAGACAAATGTGTTCGATATGTGATGCATACGCATATGGGTATGCTAGGTGACAATGACTCACCTAGTGAATTGGATTCCATCATGCATATTGGCCACATACTACTAAATCCTTTGTGACAGGTTGTGATTCTCTAATGGAGTAGTACAGTGAAGCTAATTCTTTGTTGTAGGGTGGATATCACCTCAATGATGATCTCTCTCTTTCTTCCACTTCAGGTTATAGAAGGAGATGGTATGGGTTTGATAATGTAGATAATAATATATTGTTTATTTTGTGTCTTATTTATTACTGGAATTCTTATATTGTCATATACATCATGATAACTTTTAATTGTTATGAAATGGTATGGTTGTTATAATTAGACTGGTTGCATATTTTATCAGCTAATTTTTAAATGTGTGTACTGGCAGTTCAATAACTTAGTATGATTTGAGTTTTATACTTATGCCAAGATATTGTAGATGTGTTTGTGATAATGGTAATAGTTATAGAATCCTTTATATTTTAGAGGAAAAAATTAGTCATTTATGTGACACCTTTAGATTGGGTCGGCATTATCTTCATGTTATTCACAAATTTCCTTATTTTATTAGTGATTAATTGGGTGGTTATTTCAATTTAGTAGGATTACATATACATAATATATAATTAAATTTGCATACATATTATCTATAATACGATTATGCAATAATGATGCTTGCATCAATTATTAATCCTTATTAGTAATTATTCAATTGAAACTAATCTATTTGTTACTCTTCAATAAATTTCTTTTGAATATTGAAATAGATCGATTGGAGAGCAAGTTGAATCAGTATAAAAATCAATAAAATATAAAGATCAAGTCAACAATCATTTGATTAGATAAAATGGATAGAGTCTTGCATCTTCTAAGTTAGAAGTAATCAATTAATTAACATTTATGTACTAGTCTAATTTCCTAAGTTGGTGGTATGTGATCTTATTTACAATTATATGGTGCAATATGATTTAGTATGAGTGATTGTGATTATTTCATTAGATATTCAAGATACTGATGATACATTACTATTATAATTGCTTCATTAAGTATGATTAATATCAAGATTGTCACATGATTTGAATATTTAGCCATGATAAGAAACATTGAGATTACAAGAGGGGAACAATGTTGGGGAACTCTTCTAAGTACACTGCCTCAAGATGGAGGACCAAGTAGTCCTATAATGGAGGAAAAAGTAGTCCTATAATGGGGGACCAAGTAGTCTTATAATAGAGGACTAAGTAGTCCTATAATGGAGGACCAAGTGTTCCTATAATGGGGGACCAAGTAGTCCCATAATGGGGGACCAAGTAGTCCTAAGGAGGTCAAGGGGGTAACATTTGGGGTGCCGATGGTGTAGTGCCTTGGGATTACAAGAGATGGAATTTTCAAGGCACCCATTGTAATCTCACCCCTCCATCATGGTGAATTAGTGTTAAATAGGCGTAGGACAATTGAGAGGGGGGTGAATCAGTTGTCACAAAATTCAAACTTAAGAATTCAACACTTATCAAATCCACAACCACACTATTATGTTATTAAGCAAGAGCATGAAACACAAATAACAGAAAGTAAATCAACATAATGAACACCAGATTTTTACGTGGAAAACACAATAAGTGAAAAACCACGGTGAGGGTTAACTCACAATATAAAAAGATTATAAAATTGAATGCAAAGGCTCACAGCGAAGGGCTCACTACCCAGAAGAGGACTCATTGTCCAAGTACAAAGGCTCACTTACTATAGAAAGGACTCATTGTCGAACAAGGAGGCTCACTGGGTATGTGCAAGATCATGATGGGCCAAAAAGTGGCAATGAGGAAAAAATTACGTCTATCATCAACCCAAAAATGTGAAAATGCCGAGTTGAATTTTTTGTGGCTTGGGTTTTAGTACACACCTCCAAAGCAATTACCAAACCTAGATTTCCAAATCGGATATCTGATTTGAAAAAAGTATATATAAACAAATTTCGGGTTGTCAAAATCATTTCACAGTCACAAACAACCCGCGGGCGCACAGTTAGGAGGTTCTTCACACAATGGATATCCGATTTCACCAATATCCAATTTGAAAAGGTTAGATTTTAGATTTTTCTTTGCTTTGATTGAATTTTGAATTAGATTTGTATAATTTCAATTAGTTTTTTATGGATTTTTTTTTCAAAATAAGGTTTTTGATTGATTTTTTATGAAAAAATTGAGTTTAGAATGGATTTTGATTAAAAATGAATGTTTTTTACAGATTTTGAATAAAAATGAATGTTTTTTTATGGATTTTGATTTAAAAATAGTGTTGTTTATGTATTTGTATTAAAAATTAGAGAATTTTATAGATTTTTGTTAAAAAGTAGGGTTTTTTTTTAAAACTAGGGTATTTTTATAATATTTTCATTTATATTGTCTAATTTTATCTAGATTAATTAGTTTTTAACTTTAATCAGGCATTATGGCTATTGAGAATGAGAATGCACAAATTCCACCATTTGAGAATGAAAATCCACCAGCTGAGAATCAAAATACAGAAATGCCAAACGTTCCACCACCTCTGCAACCATCAATTGAAGACTTAATTGGTGAAAAATTGAAGCAATTGAGGGGCATTTGTGATGTTTATAAGAAAATCCCTTGATTATCCCATATGTTAACCACATTGATAGAAATAATTACAAATGTAGAAACCCTCTCCACCCAACATAATGCCTTTCATTCGTGGTGAGAAACCATGAGGGAATATTATGCATGTGGATTGTCTTATGATGATGTGAAAAATCTCCAAATAACAAAAGCCCAAATAGCCTCTTTATTTATTAGCCCCCACACTGGTTTTCCAGTTAATGTTAACAAACCAAAAATTTCTATAAAATGGTGTACACATAGGGGCATAGTAGATAACTTTTGTGATCATTGGTGTATGGTTTTTGATAAACCACCCAACAATAAACTTGATGTACCTTTTTACTTTATTAAAAAACTATATGCTGAGTTTTTGTTAGGGCATCATGTCAATTACTTTGACATTAAACCCTTCTAGGGAATTGGTGGAGGTATGCCCCAGGATAGGCCAGGGGTAGTTAGAGTAGTTAGGTGCCCACATGTTCTCCTTCCTCCCCTTCCTCCACCCCCTCCAGTACAACATCTAGATATTATGGAGGATGCAGCCACATAGACTATCCAGGCCATTCACTCTTTGAGTGGTCTTTTGGTTTCCCATGCTTCTTCAGTAGCTCAGCCACATTCTGGCGATGTTGGCGATGGATCTAGTGCTACTGCATCATCCTCCTTAGGTCCACATATTTGTGTGCCACATATTTGCAGTACGTGCCACTAGATATGCTTGGGTCCTATTGTATAGCTCGCTGAGCATCCATTAGACACTTTTGATTATGACATCTAGGATGTGGAGATTATAGGAGATCAAACACAAGGGAGTGGAGCACACCCTACAGAGTCCTCTCCTGCTAGAGAGGTGGACATTGGAATAGTTACACAGGTAACATTTAAGGTGTAAATTCATAAATTGCATTTTTTTAAATGAATATTAATAAGAGATAGTATCAAGTACTAATGTTTATTTAAATGGTCTATTTAATAGTTAATGTCTGAGGAGGAGCTCACATGGGTGACTAATAGAACCCTAGGGCCATTTCATTTGGCCTCGACACGCACACATTATGTATTTTCGCACTCACCCATTTACATTATTTTACTATATACTTTCTTGTCATTTGAATTGTCATTAATGAAAGTATATATTAACTTATATGTTTATCTTATTCTCTGCTTGTAGGAAACACCTAGTGTGAGCGAGGAGCGACACTCTCCACACTATGGAGGTGCAATGTTAGATAAGGGAAAGTTAATTGAACTCAAATTTGATTGAATTAAGATTTATAAGATCTTTTATTGATTATGCATACATTGACATAGATTGGTAGTTTCATATGTACTTGTCATTTTTATGTACAAGTGGTTGTGAGCTATACATCATTGTTGACAAGTGTCACAACACTTGAAGGAGTAGGTATTCGAACACCTGAAGCAGGAGGTGTTGAAACACCTCAAGGAGGAGGTGTTGAAACACCTAAAGGAGATAAAGAAAAAGATCAGCCTAAAGAGGTATGTGTTTATTATATTTTTTGCTTGGTAAATATGTTCCTATTACCGACAATTGTATGCTAACTTGGATCAATTTTATGTTTTGTTCACATATATAGATTGATGTTACAAAAGTTGGTTTGGTTGGTTCTTTGAGAGGGGCATATTCTAGACTCGACCCTTCGAAGAGACGTATATTTTAGGTAATCAAGATTTCAATTTTAGAGTTCAATTATAATTCAATGTATATTGATTTTTATGTTAATTATTCAATTTTAAATTATATAGTATAACTAATCTCAATTGTGGTTTGAATTTTTCTTGTGCAGCTACCTTCAGAGCCAACGAGTGCTTCAAAGAGGCTCCATTTTGATGATCCACCAATAGTTTAGGATGAGATAGACATTTTGGCATGTAAATTTTGAATAGATACCGAGATGGAATATGCAACATATTGTAAAACTTTGTTTGAGTTGGCGTTGATGCGATTTTTGTATATGGACATACACTTGATTATTGGATAATTTGATATATAGAAGTTGACAATCGAAATTTAATTTCCTCCTCATGTGCATGATTAAACTATTTGAAAATTTAATCAAGTGAGCAATGGTTAAATATCAATGTACAATAGCATAAAAAGAATGGTTATATTATGTAGTTTATATTCATATTGTTGATTACATTGCATTGCACATCTTTCAAACTCAAAGCATTACTTCACATTGCATAAGTAACAACTAGATGCTAATAGATGAAAAAATTTCAATAACAATATAGTTTTACAAAGTCAACCTAAGTAGTTATGCAATTACTTCACATTACATAACTAATAACTAGGAGCAGCTATCAATTGCATTAGCTTGTCATTGAATTCTATGAGACCACATTTCTTTGAGGAAACTTGGCACAAAACTCACAAAAAATGAAAAGAAAGCACTCAAACAAACTTTAAAGGGGTCTCAAGCCTGCTTCCCCCTCATTCCATATGCTATGCAGCCATTTACTTGTGGTGTAGGGGCCAAACAATGGAGAAAACATGTAAAAATAATATATATATATATATGCAGCCTAGAAGCATGAATTAGGATTATAGTATCACATAACATCATATAAACAAAAAAACCACCATAAATTTGAATGTCATTTAAAACATGCATGATAAATATTCATCATTGAAGCTTGAATTGTGGTAGCTTGATATACAGAGTCTATTGATGCCAGGGTTCAAGTTGTATGATATTGAAAAAAGAAGCCAACTGAGTCGAGTTATCAACATTCTTTACAAATAATAAGAATTTTTTTAGTACACTAGCCATTTTTATGTCTTCTTGCAGTCTCAAACGTTATTTTGTATCATTGTTACATTGGTCTTGAGAGTGGTAGCTTAATATAGGTCCACAATACAAAATCTAGTTTACTTGTGCAGTGTAACAATGGCATAGGAAGATTTTTCTTTGAAAGAACCAAAGGGTGATTGCACGTTTGAAGTGTATAAACACATACTTTTTTGTAATATCAAGGATACTTTTTGAATCCTCCATGCATTACTAATCTAAAAGGAAAGGTCTTTTTCCTAATCTGTATGCAGTCATGCTTTTGACATTGTCAAAAAGAGAAAAAATTCCCTAATGATGCAAAGGCATGGCCAAGCAGTTCTAACTCTCCACATGAGAGAAGAGAGATGTTGGAGAGTACATCAAGTCAGTGAGAACCAAAGTGTAATGTGTTTTAGTTTGTAGTACTCATCTGTTTCTCTGCAGATGTGTGATAAATTCTTAGTTCAATGATGCTGAACAATATTTGAAAAAAGAAAGTTGTGTCACAGTCCGCATTCAATCCAACAAGCAAAAATGAAAGCTCAGCCTCTTGGAATGAAAATTATTGTTTGCAAAACAAATGAATAAGAATGAGGTAGTTAAGGTGTTTGAAGTTATTTAGAGGTCACTTTTAGGGTGCAAGGCTTAAAACTTCATTCACATGCTATGCAACCATTTACTTGCTGTGTAGGGGTCAAACAATTGAGAAAACATGTAAAAATTATATATATATATATATGCAACCTAGAAGCCTGAATTAGGATTAGAATATCACATAACATCATATAAACAAAAAAACCACCATAAACTTGAATGTCATTTAAAACATGCATGATAAATATTCATTGTTGAAACTTGAATTGTGGTAGCTTGATATACATAGTTTATTGATGCCAGGGTTCAATTTGTATGACATTGAAAAAAGAAGACAACTGAGTAGAGTTATCAACATTCTTCAAAAATCATAAGAATTTTTTTTAGTACACTAGCCATTTTGATGTCTTCTTGCAGTCTCAAACGTTATTTTGTATCATTGTTACATTGGTCTTGAGAGTGGTAGCTTAATATAGGTCCACAATACAAAATATGGTTTACCTGTACAATGTAACAGTGGCATAGGAAGATTTTTCTTTGAAAGAAAAAATGAAAGCTCAGCCTCTTGGAATGAAAATTCTCTTTTGCAAAAAAAATGAATAAGAATGAGGTAGTTAAGGTGTTTGAAGTGATTTAGAGGTCACTTTTAGGGTCTTCTTGTTCATGCGAAGTGTATCAACACATACCTTTTTGTAATATCAAGGATAATTTTTGAATCTTCCATGCATTGCTAATCTAAAAGGAAGGGTCTTTTTCCTAATCTGTATGCAGCCATGCTTTTGACATTGTCAAAAAGAGCAAAAATTCCCTAATGATGCAAAGGCATGGGCAAGTAGTTCTAGCTCTCCACATGAGAGAAGAGAGATGTTGGAGAGTACATCAAGTCAGTGAGAACCGAAGTGTAATGTGTTTTAGTTTGTAGTACTCTTCTGTTTCTCTGCAGATGTGTGATAAATTATTAGTTCAATGATGCTGAACAATTTTTGAAAAAAGAAAGTTGTGTCACGGTCCGCTTTCAATCCAACATGCAAAAATGAAAGCTCAGCCTCTTGGAATGAAAATTATTGTTTGAAAAACAAATGAATAAGAATGAGGTAGTTAAGGTGTTTGAAGTTATTTAGAGGTCACTTTTAGGGTGGAAGGCTTAAACATCTATTTTAAATGCACAAAAAAGAATGAAATTACTTCAAACTAAGTTTGTGAAGAAGTTAACTCTACTGCCCACTAGTTTCCCTTAAGAGTCCAAAGTGCTAAAAGGAAACAATCTTTGAAGGGATATTTAACAAAGACCATGAGGCTTATAGACTCTCCGTTTGAGGCTATGGGATTGTTTTGGGACCATCTACAAAAATCTCTCTCAGTTTTTGCTATCTTGGAGGCGTTTTCCTATGGTGATGAATTTTCAGTGGAGGGAAAAGTTGCTAGATGCAAGTAGTGTAAAGTTGCAAAGTGGTGCAACTTTCATTCCGCAACTCGTACGACCAAACAGAATATTCCAACACATCCGGATGGGTACGTTTATGCTAGGTATGGCCATATTTTTCACCCAAATACACTGAATCACTCCAAGCTACATTGGACAGATGATTTCCCTTAAGAGTCCAAAGTGCTAAAAGGCAGCAATATTTGAAGGGCTATTTCTTGGAGACCGCGAGGCTTATAGACTCTCTGTCTAAGGACATAGGATCATGTTGGGACCATCTACAAAAACCTCTCTTGGTTTTTTCTATCTCAGAGGCGTTTTCCTATGGTGATGACTTTTCAGTGGAGGGAAAAGTTGCCAGATGCAAGCAGTGTAAAGTTGCAAAGTGGTGCAACTTTCATTCCGCAACTCGTACGACCAAACAAATTGTTCCAACATGTCTGGATGGGTATGTTTATGCTAAGGATGTCCCTCTTTTGCACCCAAATACACCGAATCACTCCGAGCTACATTGGATCCACGATTTCCCTTAAGAGTCCAAAGTGCTAAAAGGAAACAATGTTTGAAGGGCTATTTCTCGGAGACCGTGAGGCTTACAGACTCTCTTTCCAAGGCTATGGGATCATGTTGGGCCATATACAAAAACCTCTCTCAGTTTTTGCTATCTTGGAGGTGTTTTCCTGTGGTGATGAATTTTCAGTGGAGGGAAAGGTTGCTAGATGCAAGCAGTGTAAAGTTGCAAAGTGGTGCAACTTTCATTCCGTAACTCATACGACCAAATAGACTATTCCAACACATCTGGATGGGTACATTTACGCTAGGTATGGTCCTCTTTTGCACCCAAATATGCTAAATCACTCTAAGCTACATTGGACCGACGATTTCCCTCAAGAGTCCAAAGTGCTAAAACGCAGCAATATTTGAAGGGCTATTTCTCGGAGACCATGAGGCTTACAGAATATCTATCCAAGGATATGGGATTGTGTTGGGACCATATATAATAACCTCTCTCGGTTTTTTCTGTCTCAGAGGTATTTTCCTGTGGTGGCAAGTTTTCAGCTGAGGGAAAGTTGTCAGATGCAAGTAGTGTAAAGTTACAAAGTGGTGCAACTTTCATTCAACAACTCGTACAACCAAACAAACTATTCCAACACATCCAGATGGGTATGTTTAGGCTAGGGATGGTCCTCTTTTGTACCCAAATATTTTGAATCAATCCGAGTTACATTGGACTAGGAATATCGCAAAAGTGGGAAAATGAGAAATCTATATTGTCACAATAGAAAAGATGCTTAGACTAATAAATCTATATTAATCTAAACAACCTGAATGATGATGAGTTGGAGATGCAAACTATAAAAGACACTTCGAATAACCAATCTATATTGTTCTAATCTGTTACATACCTCTTCAAAAGGATCAGAGCTGGCTATTGTTGCAATAGGTCCATGATCAATCTTGCCAAAAATACTACAAAAGTGCATACAAAATATCACTATTAAAGACACCTGCATTACAATAGCATACAAAATATCAGTATTAAATAAAGAACACTAATGAACTTAATCATAATGAACATAAGCATTGTACCTTCCATTCTTGAAAATTCTATTCAAGTGTGCCTGAAGGGTCATCTCTTTGCTTAAGAGTATCCAATATTGCTTCATGATCAACATTACTAAGTGTCCATAGTTGTTTTTTCTTTGGTCTTGCATGATGCTTCAAAAACTTAACATTTGTTGCTATAACAAGGTGCGAATACATGAGAATGGTTTTGTGTTTCTCGTAGTCTTGAAATGCAGGTATGGCATTCTTTCTAATCATGTATGTTCACAACCAAGTTCTTGCAACCACAACTAAACCTGTAGGATACACAAAACCATCATCATCTTCCATCGGTTGTGTTAGCTTATGCTTTACATGCACACATTGAGCCAACCAATAGTCTGATCTCTCTTCATTCCCTTATGGTGCAACAACTGTAAAAATATGTCCTAGATGTAATAGATCTGAAAGCAGGTCGTAATCAACTAAACTTTCCATTGTGTCATTTGTCATGGATATTGTTTGAGATAAAGGAGTTATATATTGTGGTACCCATATATGCACCCACTTAATTGACTCTCATTGATCCCACTCGCACTGAGTACAACTCTGACAAAAACAAGCGAACTCTCGTGTCCAAATGGTCTATGTGCCTACATCTGAGCTTCAAGATGAATGCATCTTTGAAGAATCTTTGATTGTATGACAATCCAATCTGCTTCCCATTATACCCTCCTCAATGAACCAAAAGAATCTACGCACTGTTGAATCAAGTGTCCCTCCTTGTGACAATGTTGAACTACACCAATCAACAATAGAATGTGCATTGCTGAATTTTTCTCCTGAAATCTTCAATTTCTCCTTAACTAGAGCTCTCTTTACGCATGCACTTGCTCCATCATGCTCCCCTTTCCCATGTCCAGCTTCAAGAAACTCAAAATATGAGGTAGACCCCTCTCTACATGCATTCTACTCAACCAATAAAACATACGAGCATTCTTGAATTGACCTGTGCAATTATCTGACCAAATTAGATGTCAACCCAGTGCTATATCATGCTCTACAAGAACTCAATTTTTTTTTGAAACAATGTTGGACATACTCGGACAAGTGAGATCTATCATCACTCATATAAAAATGATACTCTCTGATTATATTTCAATCCTCCTCTATACTATCAGGTGCATGTTTAAATGTTATGTGGACAAAAATAACAATCTAAATGGAATTGTAATACTGAGATTGTACCTCATTTTGTGGTTGCAATGTGTAGTTTTATACAAAATCAACCACTAATATAATAGTGCCAATCGGAAAAGAGTCCTTACACATCTTAAATTGTTGATCCAACCACTGAGACCTATGACTATGCCTTGCATACTTGTAGAAAATATTGTCCTTAAAATCTAAAATAAAATCAATAACACTGCATTCTTTTGTAACCAACTCACATCTAGAACCTTCACCTCCACTTTGCAAAGTATATTTGACTATCTCATATCTCTTTTTCTCAACAAGCTTCTTTCCAAATTCATGTTTGAAACTCTCCGTGAAACAGTGAACAAAAGCTTTGACAGAAACCACCACATTGTGGGCAAGATTTGAAAACGTCATTTCTATGGAAAAGATGTGTCATCCTC
>VDFB02262561.1:0-12934 GCA_007258455.2 Sequoia sempervirens
TTTTTGTCATGGGCTTTCCTTTGGTACTATCATGTTGTGTGCAACCTGTCCCTACGCTTGGCCTTCTTCTGCTCCCACGTGGGTTCATGGTGTGGGCGTTGGGTCTTGGGGGCTGTGTGTTTGGCCTTCCAATTCGTGGGGCCTTGGTTCTTCCCATTGACAGGTGGGTTTTATATTTTTTTGTAGTATTTCTTGCTACTGATTGGCTGGCGTCTGGGTGGTGGGGTTCGTGCTTTCCCTTGGGGTTTTTCCATTTAGTTCAATCGTGATCCGGGGGTTTGCATGCCTGTCGGGGACTTTGTTTATTGTTATGTCGTGTGGGGAAACATCTGGGGTTAGCCCCAAATTGGATTTTTGTTATACATTTGGTTTGAAGCCTGCAATGCATGGTGCGAATGTTTTTGATAATACGTTGTTTTCACCAGAGATGGAGATGAATGATCTACGGCCGGTTAGTGGTCCCCGCATAACGAAGATTAATGGGTGTTTGGAAAGATGCAAAGAGAGACCGAAATTGGTTATCCCGATGGAGTTGCTTGCAGATGATATTGAATACTATTCAAGGCACTCCTTTTATTGCAAGTTCATGGGTCTGAGAGTTTCGCTACAATTTTTGGAATCCTGGGCTTAGCGGACATGGATGCCGGAGGGGGAAATGGAGATTAGGCTCCTTATGAACAACTATTTTATGGTATCATTTGATTGCATGGCAGATCAAAATAAGTTCTTTGAGGGTGGTCCCTATTTTTATAACCAGGTGGGATTATTTATCAAGCCATGGCATGCGGGCTTCAACCCGACCGAGGCGCTACCAAGTTAGATTTCAGTTTGGGTTTGGTTGTCGTGGTTCCCGGTTGAGTGCTGGCAGGATGATGTGTTGCTTTTGGTGGCTTTAATGCTTGGTAAACCTGTTAGGTCTTCTCAGCAGACGCAGTTTAAGAACGTAATGACTTTTTCCCGTATCTATGTAGAAATTGATCTAAGCAAACCATTGCCAGATTCTATAGAAGTGTGTGTTGGATCCTATACTTGGGTGCAACAACTAGATTATGAAACCCTACCTTTTCGATGTCGTCTCTGTCACGAATACAGTCACTTGCAACAGAGATTCCCTAGGGCTAAGCTTGTGGCACCCCAACCTTCTGAGCCTTCTTGTAATCCACCTAGGTCTGATAAGGGGGAGGAGCCTATTCCGAGTGATGGTAATGGTGATGATGGTTATGTCCCTGTCAAGGCTCGCAATAGGAATCGGGGGCAAAAGAAAATCTTGAGGGAGAGGCAGGATGATGACACCTTTAATAGGTTTGAGGTGTTGGATGATCTCAGCCAGCAAGAAGTGAATCTAGGGCTGTTGAACCTAAATCAGGGTACTTTGGGTTTAGGTCAGGATGGTCCTCCTTTGGAGGCTATGCAGGTTGTGCAAGAGGATGGTGTTGGGCTGATGGAGGTAGATCAATAGTTTCCTATTTAGGTTGAATTGGATTCTACTCTTGGAGCTACGAAGAGTGGTGGAGGTGGTTCCCCATTGCCCCTGAAAGATGGTACGGATGTGGGTAAGAGCTCTTTGTCTTCTTCTCGCTTGAGTATTCTGCAAAAGGAACTAAAGAAAGGGGTTGGTGAGAGAACTTCCAAGCTGGGCAAGAAAAAGGATATGGATAAGATTAAATTAACTGGGGAAACTTTGGTGGAGTCAGGTTTGGTCAAGACTCTTGATTCACATTTTTTAGGCCCTCAGAAATGATCGTTCTCTCATGGAATGTAAGGGGCTTGAACAGTGGCCCTAGACAAAAAGTTGTTCATGATTTGGTTAGGAATCATTCTTCAGTTGTTCTTTTCTTCAGGAGACCAAGTTATCTATGGAAAATATGTTGGATATGGTACCTAGGTTGTGGAAATGTGGTGAATTCTAGTGTGTGGGGGCTCTTGGTGCTTCTAAGGGAGTGGCTTGCTTCTGGAACCCTCAAAAGATTTGCCCTCTTTGGTGGATGCCCTCTTTGGTGGATGTCCTCTAGATCCTCTATGTCCCTGGTCACCTCTTGTTATGAGACTGGTGAGTGTATTCTCCTCTCTAATGTGTATGCTCATGTTGAGTTCCAGGGTAAACAACTTCTTTGTTCCCATCTTCGTTTTGTTCGCATCTTAGCTCCTTTCCATCCATGGGTTTTGGCTGTCGATTTTAATGCTATAGTTGATTTGTTTGAGAAAAAAGGTGGAATTGCTAGGTTGGAGCCTTCTGCTCTGTTACTCAGGGATAGCATTTCAGATTTAAATATTTTTGATGTTCAGCCCAATAATGGTCGGTTCACCTGGAACAATAGGAGAATTGGTGAGAGTTGTGTTGCTGAGAAGCTTGACCGATTCTTGGTTTCCTATTATTGGGTTAGAGACTTGTGGTCTACTAGATTTGAAATTCTTGATTGGAGAGGTTCTGATCATTGGCCTATTAAACTTAGTATTATATCTACTTGGACGCCTCATTCTCCCTCCTTCAAGTTTCAGCTTATGTGGTTACGGGATTCTACTCTTCATGAGCACATGGCTGAGTGGTGGAGGATTGGAAGACCTGCTTTTGGTACGACAATGTTCACTTTTGCTAGGCTTCTTCAGTTTGTCAAATATCAGCTTAAAACGTGAAATCGGCGATGTTTTGGTAATATCTTTCATGCTAAGGTCACTGCTCATGAGGAGTTGAATAATATTACGTGGTTGATTCGTGAGAATGGGGCTTCTAAGGATCTTCTGAGGAAGGAGGAAAGGACTTTGAAAGTGGTTGAGGAATTTGAATTGAGGGAAGAGATCTATCAGAAGCAAAAGGCCCGAGTTGAATGGCTTCAGGAAGGTGATAAAAACACTGCCTTCTTCTTCAATTATGTGAAAGATAGGAGGCATGGTAATTCCATTCCTGTTCTAATGAATGATAGGAGAGAACGTCTTGCCTCGCACCAGGAAGTCTCTACTGAGGCTTCTCAGTACTTTGCTCCTTTATTCAGGGAGGATTCACAAGGGGGCTCTATTGAGGAAGCACATGTTCTTTCTTTTTTTCCTCAGTTGGTCTCCAAGAGGTGAATGAGTCTCTGATGAAAGAGATTTCTCTTGTTGAGCTAGAGGGTATTGTGTTTCAGATGAAGAGGGGTAAATCTCCTGGCCCCGATGGTTTCCCGATTGAGTTTTACCAAGAATTATGGGATATCATAAAGTTGGATCTTTTGGCGATTGTCCTTGAGTCCCAGAGGAATAAGCAAATGCTTCGTGCTTTGAATTCCACTTTCCTTGCTCTCATCCCCAAGTGTGAAGGGGTTGATAGGTTAGCGTAGTTCTGACCTATCTCTCTTTGCAATGTGGCATATAAAATCATTTCGAAGTTCATGGCTGAGAGGTTGAAGAAGTGGCTTAAAGTGCTGATTTCAAAGGAGTAGAGTGGTTTTGTGGCTGGTTGACAAATTTTAGATGGGGTTGTCATTGCTTTGGAGACCATCCACTCCATGGACAGATCCCAGGAGAAGGCAATGTTCATTAAGCTAGATATGGCTAAGGCTTATGACAGGGTTAGATGGTCTTTCCTGCGGAAGGTCCTTATGTCTTTTGGTTTTGGTGAGGAGTGGATCCAATGGGTCATGAGTTGTGTCACGTCTGTTTCCTTCTCGATTTTGATAAATGGAGATCATTCTGAACTTTTTGGCGCCTCTAGAGGTTTGCGCCAAGGGGATCCCCTTTCTCCGTATCTTTTTTTGCTTCTTGTGGAAGGTCTTGGGCATTTGTTGAAAAGAAATGTGGAGCTTGGCAACATTCATGGTTGGCGTTGGGGTGGAGATTTTCCTACGCAATACCATTTGTAGTTTGTTGATGATATTGCTTTAATGGGGATGGCTACTGTTAAAGAAGCTACTAATTTGAGGCAGGTGTTGGACTTGTATCTTGTTGCTTCGGGGCAATTGATTAATGAGGAGAAATCATCCATCTTCTTCTTCAATATGTCAGCCCCTATACAGAGGAGAATAGCTAATATCTTGAGGTTTCAGATAGGGGCTCTCCCTTTGACGTATTTGGGTATCCCAATTTCTATTCGCCGACTTCCCAAGGGTTCTTGGCAAAATATTATTGATAAGCTCTGTGCAAAAATTAATCATTGGACCCATAGATGGTTATCTTTTGCGGGGCGGTTTCAGCTTCTCAAGGCAGTGGTGCAGGCTCTCCCTACCTACAGATGTATGCTTCAGGTGGCTTTGATGGGTTTTCTTAGGGAAATGGATTCTCTTGAAAGGCAGTTCTTATGGGCTGGAAGTTTGTCATCTTCCAAGTGGAGCCTGGTCAGGTGGGATGTTGTGTGTAGTCCGAAGCAATTTGGTGGTCTTGGTCTTCGACAGTCTGTGTTGTTCGGTGAGGCTGTGGCTGCTAAGTTATTCTAGAGATGGTGTGTGGAGCAGGATTAGCTATGGGCTAGGATTTTATCTCATAAGTATTTCGCTAGGATTCCTCGGCATGATCTCCCTCATTACCCTCTTGAGGGGAAAGGCTCGGTGATTTGGAATACTCTTCAGAAGGGTGTGAAACTCAACAAGGAAGGTTTATTTTGGATTTGCAGACAGGTCACTGAAGCTCTTTTCTGGTCAGATTCTTGGGATGGCTTCCCTCCACTTACTTCTCAATTTCCCAACCTCCTTCCTTTGTGTCAGAAATTTCTTGTGGCTGGCTGGTCTAGGGTGAGTGACTTCAAGTCTGTCTCTTCTTTTGGTTAGTTGGAGGTGGCTCGTTGGAAGGATCCCGCGGAGTGGCCAGACTTGGGACTTGGGGATGAAAGTGTTGAGCTTCATAAGATACTTTGTAGTAGGAGTTGTAGTTCTCTCTTGGAAGATGATATTCTTGCTTGGACCCATAATCCTAAGGGGATTTATTCTGTTGTTTCTAGTTATCAGGTGTTATTGGCTCAGAAGCTTGCTGGGGTAGAGGTTCACTGGTGGAAAAGGGTGTGGAATAAGTTCTCATGGCCAAAATGCAACTGCTTTGTTTCGACTTTGGCGTGGAATAGGTGCTTGACATGGGATAACATTCGTAAACGAGGATTCCAAGGACCTTCAGTTTGTGTTTTGTGTGGGAGGGAGGAAGAAGATTCTTCGCATTTGTTCTTCTAATGCTCCTTTGTTGTGCAACTTTGGCACTGGTGGTGGGAGGTGTGGAAGCTTCCTTGCATTCATGCTTTCTCTTTAGTTGAATTCTGGGATAGTCTGGCAGACCTCCTTCTATGGCATCCTTTTTGCAGGATGTCTGGTATGCGGGCCCTACATAATTCCTTTGGCAGATTTGGTTGGAGTGGAACCTTCGGATCTTTCGTGATTAGAAGTTGTTGGGTCGGCAAGTGTGGTTGCGTACATTAGGAATGGTGCACAAGTTGGTTGAGGCTAAGAGTGATGTGGTTCTCCCCTTGGAAAGAGGTGATGCTGAGTTGGTGGAAAGACTGGGTCTTCAGGAAATTCACTCTTTTGTTGTCCATTCAAGGAATGGCAGGTATGGGAAACAGAGAGTTGAATGGGTTGGTAGGTGGTTACCTCCTCCAAATGGCTTTTTAAAGATTAATACAGATGGACCTTATAGGGGAAATCCTGGGCCTGTTGGGATTGGTGGGGTTGGCAGGGACTCTGCTAGGTCAGTGATTTTTTTGTTCTCTATTCATGAGGGGGTGAAGACGGTTAACCTCATGGAGGGGCTGGAAATTCTTTATGCCATCGAGAAGGCCCTTGCTCTGGGATGGCGGAAGGTTATATGCGAAGCTGATTCACAGGTCTTGATTAATCTGTTGAATGAGTGGAAGATTTCTGATATAAATTGGTAGTTGGCTTCAGTGGTTCAGCAGATTCTTCAGGTTAGTTCTCGGATGGAAGCTGCTTCCTTTGTTCACATCCCGAGGGAGTGGAATCGTGTTGTTGACTACCTAGCCAAACGGGCCTCTAAGCATGATAGTGGTTAGAAGGTTGAGGATTGGGATCAGGTTTCCCCTAAGTTGCGTAAGGATGTGGACAGTTCTTTGAGGATAGTTGATTTTGGTTTTTGCTGAGGGGTTGTTTCTTTGTTTTCGGGGGCTGGGTCCCTTGGTTTTTATTGTAATGTTGTTTTCTGATTTCCAATAAATTTTTTACCCCTTTCTTTTTTAAAAAAAAAATTGCTTTATTCAATTACTAATTCTCTTTTTAGAGTGATTGTAACTTAAATATTAACATTACATAAAAAGATACTTATTATTTTTCAAGCTACTCATATAAGTAAATACATATATATATTTATAAATTTATATAATAATTACATTTAATTCTATCAATTTACTTTTGTTAAAATACATTCAAATCAAAAATCATGGCTGATAGAATAGCATACAGTATCACAAATACAACTATATAAATATTAAACACCATAAAATACAAAAGCAAATACATATACATCTGTTTTCACCAAAGTAAATAAATATATTTAATCAAGGACAACCTACCATTATATAATTGAACCTTTTCTCTCACAATTTTAGTCTTTATTTTATAAAATTACATACATATATACATTTGTTTAATCATAAGCAATTTAAATAAATAAACAAAATCTAAAATATTTAATTACCCATGTTATGCACAAATTTCTCTTAATGACAATTCCAAAAGTGCACCTAATTACTCCTATATATATATATATATATATAATTAAAAGTCTCTACTATTAGAGCAAAATTAAATATAATTGAAATATGGCAGTTGCAGTTGAAATCAAACATACGCTACACTAGAAAACCAGTAAAAACAAAAGCCAAAAAACTATGATTATATTTATATATGGTAACCTTTATTTGGTAGTATAAATACAATTCCGTAGAAGGAATTAACAACATATATATATATATATATATATATAATCAAAAAAAAAAAAACTAAATTAGCCCCAATTTAAGAGGTGCGGCCAGTCTAAAGGCTGCGCAACACAAGAAGAGGGAAGGGACACCATGACAAGCCTCAGCCATAGAAAATAAAAAAAGTAGTAACTTACTACTTTTTGAATATAATTTATCAAATTGGGAAGCTGAGGACTAAGCAAATGGAGAGGGCAAAGGGCACGGTTGGCAAAAGATCTCAAGCAAGGACATTAAAATAAAGATGGATGCCATAATAGGTTTGTGATTTCGATTGGGAATAAAAGTAAATAAAGAGAAGAATTCGCATAGAATTACCCAAGTTTGGTAAAAACAATTCTTTAAAGCTATATATATATATTTATCTTTTCTCTATATGATAAATCATACTGGATGTTGTTGATAAACAAAGCTAAAAATATAAGACTTGCAACTGGGTTTAAAATACTTTTGTTAAGTATTTATTTTTCTTCAACTATTCATTTCCTTTTGAATTTAAATGGAGGGTGCGAAATAAAACACGTCACCTACCTGAAATATGATGCTTGCAAATGAAAATGGTAAGCTGAGTTAATTTCCTTTTGTCCAAAGGGCATGGTTGGCAAAAGATCTTAGGCATGGACATTAAAATAAAGAAGGATGCCATAACAGGTTTGTGATTTTGATTGGGAATAAAAGTAAATAAAGAGAAGAATTCGCATAGAATTACCCAAGCTTGGTAAAAACAATTCTTTAAAGCTATATATATATTTATCTTTTCTCTATATGATAAATCATATTGGATGTTGTTGATAAACAAAGCTAAAAATATAAGACTTGCAGCTAGGTTAAAATACTTTTGTTAAATATTTATTTTTCTTCAACTATTCATTTCCCTTTGAATTTAAATGGAGGGTGTGAAATAAAACACATCACCTGCCTGAAATATGATGCTTGCAAATGAAAATGGTAAGCTGAGTTAATTTCCCTTTGTCCAAACAGCTTCTTTTGAATTTCCTCGGTTGTAAAATTCCTTAACTTTTTACCAGAGCATAGTTAAGAGTCAAAAAAATTTGTTCCATTCTCGAATGTTCCTTTTCCCACAAAATTCCCAAATAAATTAAGGAAAAGTCTCTAAAGTTTTTCGATAAACCAAAGGGACATATGGTAATTTTCCTAATAAATTTACAGTTTTCGAGAGTGCACTTGGCAATTTACTTTTTTTTTGTTTTACAACCTATTGATAAATCTTTACATTTTAGTTAATTTAGAAACCTAACTTCCACTATTAAATTTCATAAATCATACTCTTACCGTTTAACATTAGATCAAACTATTTAAATTTAATAAATCATAACTTGTTACGTAATTCTTTAGTAACGTAATTTATTAAATTACTTTTTTTCCAAATTTAAGGTTATTTCAAAATTCCCTTTTTTTAAAAAAATATCCACTTTATTAGACTTTATGCAATACTTCATATCCATGATATTTAAATTTTAAAAATAAAAATCCATTAGATTAAATTTAAAATAACATTATTTATTATAAATGACATTTATGTTTCATTACATATTCATCTTAATAAAATAATAGTATAAACTATCAAATCATTATAACCTTCAATTTAATTTAATAATTAATTAATAAAATTATCTTAATAATTTAATAATTTAATTTATTACTTTAATTAAATCGTATCATACTTATGAGCGTGGTTAAATCAAACCAATTAATTAAACAACCAAAATAACTTAATCACCATGAACATCACTATATCAAATAAATAGAACAACATTAAACAATTAAACTAAACGACTCAAAATGAAACGATACCAAAATGAGAACAAGATTGCAAATAGACGATGTCGTCAAAGACAATGATGGGGTGACAGACTAAGACTAGGGACTTTCTTGTCAGCTCTAGTTTCCACGTCATACTTATTGGGCTTATAGGGCACGTTCAAGCTTGACAGTGTAGGCGGAGTTGGTGTCCGATACCTACATCCTACATCAAACCAAATACCAAGCAACATATATATCCAATCGCAAGCACACCATGAGAGGGAGTCACAGCATAGCAGGGCGCTCGCAAATGAGCAATGCTACGCCATCCTCTCACCAGGTGTCGTGTCTCATACTTTGATGCTATTTTGACCATGACTTACTTTGATGCTATTTGGACCATGACTTACTTTGATGCTGTTTGACCATGACTTTGTGGGATTTAATATATGAATTATGATACTTGTTAGAGCAATATAATATAATACAATGCTTTGGTGTGTGGAAATGTAGAAAAATAATTGTTTTCTTTCAGAATTATGAGTGCATTTTATTTTAAAATGATACAAAATAGGAATGTTGATTTAATTATTGCTTAAATTTATATTTCTATATTGGTTACTAATACACTTCCATTTTTGCACGCCTGAGTGCATTTGAGATGCAGGTGATCGAAGGCCAAGAGTGTGATTGAGGAAAAGAAGGTTAGCTTTCCGACAGGGTAAAAGAGGAGAAGCTCTCGATCGCGCACACACCACTTAAAAATCATGTAGTTGCATTAGGTCATATCTGTTTTCAATATGATGGTTTGAAATTGATTACGTGGTTTGAATAAGTGATTGATTAAAACAAAAGAAAAATATATATATATACATAAAAACAATAGCATAGCAAAATTTAAATATAGTTTAATTAACCATAAAAATTGTGAAAAGAATATGTTTTAATTTATTTTAGTTTATCCCATTTATTTTGTGCAATAAAAAGGAAAATTTGAGTCTAAAAAAAATATATAGGAAATTAAAAACAAATAATAAAGTGAAAATATTATGTTTGCATATAATGAAATAATTGGTTTGTATAAAGTGGAGATATCTCTGTTTGCATATGGTTATTTTTCCAAAATGGAGAGGAATGAACAGCCCGAGAGAACTTTGGGCTCTGGAAATTTTTCTTAAAACCAACAATACTGTTGGCATGTGGCAATCTTTGGAATTTGCATGAGAAATTTATCTGTCATCTGTAAATACTCTGCATGATCCTCGAAAAGAGGAATAAAGCTTTAAGAAATAAAAGAGAACATTCATTCAGATATCGGAGAGCTCTGGAAGGAGGTGACAAGAAGGTAATACTGGGCATCTACACTGGAGAAAATTGCCAGGTTCCTTTCCATACTTTACCTTCAATTAGTTTAAAATGGCAGTAAGAAAATTGAAGAAATGAAATGCATCATTCCATGAAATGATTACAGATAACTGAGAAATCTTTTCCAATTTTATTTTTGAATCTGGGTAATAGCTTACTTCTCATTGTTGCAATATAGAATACCCAATCTTTTCTTCCAGATTAGGGTTACATTCTATTGAAAAAGCTGCAAATTATTAAACTGCTCTCAATTATAATTGGAAATATACATAAACATATATATATACATATATATATGCACAGGAACATGTATTCCCGTGCATATATACTTATATATATATATATGCATATGCATATAATTCTGCATAAAACATTGTCATCAGAAATAAATTTGAAATGCCTTTGAGATAAATTTGAATGCAGTATATACTGGGCAAAATGTCTTCTTCTTTTTTTGAGTTTTGAAATTGTTATACACAGGAATAAGAATAGGGATTTAATCCCTTGTCCTCCCCATGGGAAGGACGCGGATCTGTGGGGAGGCTCGCGCCCTCCACAGGCCGCGGCCTGTGGAGGGGGTGCGAGCCCCTCACAGCCCGCCCCCTCCCCATGGGAGGGGCAAGGGCTTCCTGCGCCCTTATGTTGCTCAACGCCAGTAAGGAAACCCTGAAAAATGTTTATATTTTGTGTGCACAACCAGAGAACTTATTGTTGGTGTGAATAAGTCTTGTACCTAGTTTATTCCTTTACTAGGACTTAGGGGACTTAATTCACATGTTAAGTTTACTTAGGATATTAGTTGTCATATCTAGATAAGTATTAGTTGTCTTATCTAGAATTTCCACTTTCTGAAGTGGTTATGAGTTAGTTGCTCTCATGTGATAGGATTAGGGCCACTTTGTCATGATCTTGTCTTATCCTATCTCTCATCACTGCCTTTATAAGCAAGGCATCTCCTAACATATTTGGTAATTTGTATAGCATTGTATAGTATTGTATTGATCATATTGTATCATATTGCAATCCTTGTTTGGTGGAATAGCATCTTCCATTGTTGCTTCTCTCTATCTCTTGTGGAGGTTCTTTGGCGTTGCAGATTGAAGATCTTGGGTTGTTAACTCCAACATGGTATCAGAGCTTTGAATCTGGCAAGCCCCTTCCATTTCTTTATTAGAGAGGTTCCATCAATTTCTATTGTCATTTTTTGAGTTCTTGTATCCTATATTGCATGCTTGCATTTTTGGTGAGATCACGGTGATTCACGGCACTTTTGAAGTGCTTGTCATAATGAGTGGTTTACAATTCTTGAGAGGCAATTTTAAAATTTGAAATCACATATTTTTTAGAAAATATAATGATTTAAGCCTTAAAAGTTCCATTTAAGGATTCTGATTGAAGAGGGTTTAGAAGTCAAATCCTGTAGGAATCCAGCCCTTGGAATAGAACCTGCAGCTAGTTTTAAACCATACCTATAAATGCATCTCCTTTACACTCTCCGAAATCTTTGATAAAATCACTTTTAATTTGAATTTTGGGGATCAAATGATTCATTTTAAAATTTATTTCAAATGATTATGGTATTCCTCGGAGACAATCTATCCATTAGATATAATTTTAATATGTTTTTGGTTTTGTTGTATATTTGTTTTTAAGGTTTTATTAAACATAGGTTTTCATGAAATGAATTTCTTTGTTCTTCACATGGAAAAATAGAAGATTATCAAAAAATTAGAAAAATAAGGTGCACGGATATTGAAGTCCTTGATCCAACAAAAAAATAAAATAAAATTTTGACATATACAAAAAAGTTACATGTTATCTGATCGTGTTGTTAATACGCTGAGATTGTAATTGGTTTGACTTTATTTCGATTAAGGAAAAAATATTCAATAAAAAACTTCATCTAGCTTAGAATTAGGCTTACTTAGAATACTCAGAAGTTACAAATCTAAATTTGAAAGAATTAGAATTTTATTCTTCATGGAAAAAAAGTTATGCATTATACGGTGTGCGTCACTTTTTTAAAATGTTGTTTTCTGAAAAAAAATCTATTTTCGTGGGAGATGGAAAAAGAAGTGCAATTTGATTCCAAAAATTTTGAAAAAAATATTTTTAGAATCTACAGACAAAATTCGATGAGACTCTAGTTTGCACTATCTTCAAATTGCTCACAATTTAGCCGCTATAGGTGCCCGAATGTGAAGATTTAGTTAAAAATAATAATTTCAGTGTCCAGTTTGGCCAAAAATTGTAAACCACTATTATGGGATCACCCTTGGCTATAGTGGCAGTATTTTAGGCTGTCCCATTGCGTCCAGGAGGCTCGAAAAAGTCAGATCTGGCTTTTTTTTCACTTGATTTCGTCACCATTTGTAGCTTTGGCAAAGAAGGGTTTCGAGCTCAGATCTGGTGAACAACTTTTTACAAGAGCACTTTGAGCCAAAAAGAAGTCTTCCATTGCGTCCGGGTGGCCGTTTCCAAATTTTTTGATATATAATTTGCCTATATTCGGCAAAAGTTGTCTTCGGGGCAAAAAAAATTTCGCAGAGGCAACCGTACGGCCCCCCGCGCAGGTACGCGTGTCGTCAGAAAATTTTTTCAAAAAAATTTATTCTTTCTGTCGGCATTTTTATTTATTTAAAAAACAAAAATTAAAAATATTTTTAAAGCGCTTTTCAGCGCTGTCGGCTTTGTATAAGCCGCAGACTTTAAAGTCTGCGGATTTTTTTTGGTCCGTCGGCTTTTATTTAAGCCACAGACTGTTAACAGTCTGCGGACTGTTAGTAGCAGCCGCCAGCGGCCAATCCGCCAACAACCGCCAGCGGTCAGTCCGCCGACAGCCACCGGGAGCCGCCAGCGGTCTCCACCGCCAGCAGCCAGAAGCTCTGTCGACCGCCCGCTAACCGCCAGGAGGGCGGT
>VDFB02262562.1:0-23266 GCA_007258455.2 Sequoia sempervirens
TGATCCCATCATTCAGGAGGCTACTGTGGAGGATCCTTATGCAGCTATGGAGATGGAGAGGGAGGCTGACATTTTTCATGATACGTATGGAATTGATACTCGGGTAAAAGTTAGCATGTTCATTTAATTTTGATTTTGAAATGCAAGATTAACTAATTTAGTTTTATGATTTTAATAAAATTATAGGGTCACAGTGTTGAGATTGGATACACTTTCCCTCCACCTACTTATTTTTGTAGCACACCTATCAATAGGGTATGTAACTAGTAAATAATTATAAATTTATTACATGTTAATAGCATTGTTTTATGAATAGTATTTTAATATGTGATTTTGGATGTTGAATAGGGTAATATTGGAGGTTTTGAGGGAACACCTCCCAGTGCCAGTGGATTTACTCATAGCTTCACATAGGTAATAGAATAAAGAGTTTAAATAACGAATTTTACTTAATAGATTTGTGTAGTTTATATTCATATTGTTGGTTACATTGCACTGTACATCATTCAAACTCAAAGCATTACTTCACATTCCATAACTAATAACTAGATGTTGATAGATGACAAAATTTCAACTACAATATACTTTTTTAGAAAGTCAACATAAGCAGTGATGAAATTTCTTCACATGGGGGAATGTTCTTGCAAAGGTGCACCTACACAACAAACTATGGATGCTTGGAAAAAATCTATGAAACCATAATAGTAAGCAATAGCGTAGACAAGATAGTTACTAGTTTCAAAAAATGCCTTGAAGAAATGTGGTCTCATGGTGATGGAATACAAGGAAGTTACTAGTTTCAAAAATTGCCTTGAAGAAATGTGGTCTCATGGTGATGGAATTCCATTCCATCACCATGAGACCACATTTCTTCGAGGGATTTCTTCAAAATTCTCACCACCTTTTCTATGACACCACATTTTTCATACATGTGCACCAAAGCATTTTATCAAACTACTCGTGCTTCCTTGTTGCTATGGCTAAAAGCCTAAAATAGGTGCTTTCCAACAAACTATGGATGCTTGGAAAAATATCTATCAAATCATATTAATAAAACAAACTAATCCTTTGAAATAAATACAAAAGAAACCAATAAAATTGGTTGCATAAGAAAATCGGTTACATAAGTTTTCTAGCAAATAAATTTTATGAGGAATAGGCTTGCATTTGAACCATCTCAATTCACTTGTGCTAGTAAATTGATACAACTGAGCAATTAAACTCTACCTTATGCTAATCCAAGTGGAAACAAGTATCACAAAACTAAATATAATATATTCTAAATAGAAATATCTCCAATCCTAGTTTTCACTCCCTACACATATACATTAGCATTTGTCTCTTCATTTGGATTGGTTAAGTAGTTTCTTCCTTTTTTAGAGGAGACACTCATTATTCCTTAGAAAGGGTTCTTCCACAATATTTCTCAAATGTATCATAAGGAACCTCATAGATATGCTCATAAGGTTTTGAAATACATCTGACAACTAAGAAACAAACAAAACCTTGGTATGCCTTCAAGGCACTTATGAGGATAGTGTCAAATGCATCCCTTAGATAGAATAAAGGAGCATGTAATACACAACCAAAATAACACACAAAACACAATCATGTAAAATAATAGTGGGCTACCTTAAGAAAAAGGAGAATTTTTAGAATAAATTTGAAATATTAGAGTAAAGAACACTAGGATTGTATTTACACACAAGATACAATCTAGTAAGCAATAATATTGGTCATAGAGAAGGCAATGAACTTTTTGAAAAATTTCCTAAAAGAAATGCATTCTTATGGTGATGGAATTCCATGACGTGCATTTTTTTGTAATGGAATTCCATCACCATGAGACCCCATTTATTTTGAGGCATTTTTTCAATTAGTTCACTGCCTTCTCTATGCCACCACAGTTATCATACATGTCTATGAAAGCATTTAATCAAATAATTCAATGGCTTGATGCTATGGGTAAAACCATAAAAACACATCCTTTCGAACAAGATATGGATAGGGTAAATAGTAAGCATGATAATTAGAAATATATAGTTTAATAAGTATTCAAAATTTTGTTCATTAGATCTCATGCACTATAAGTCATGACATGTCCATCGCTATTGTAACTTTTTTGTGATTAAATAATTTGTTATTTTATTTTCAGATGTTGGTTTTGGAAACATCTCCAAATGTTATATCAGTGTTTCATCCACTATACAATCCTCAATGGCTTTGACAGGGGAGGTATGAGGCAAATTACTAAATTTCAATTTACATTCGTTGTTATAGATGTTAGTTCGAGTGAAAAATCAAACCAAATTATTGATTCATAGTCTAATTTATATTTGGATGGTTTATATAGGGCTTGAGCATGTCTCAACATCAACATGTGAATATTTCCCTTGAGGAGAGTGATCGTGAGATGGTCGTAAGTGATTTTTTTTATTTATATATCATTTTTTATAATGTAATTTTTATATATTAATGTCTTTACTTCTTATTGTAACAGTTAAAACTTCACCAAGAACTTAATAGTAGTAGGAGGAGTAGTAGGAGCACTCCTCAAGTGCAACACAAATGAGTGACAAACCTATTGCTATTCAATTGACCAACAAAGGGAAAGTGTTTATTTCGAGAGCCTGGAGAGCAATGACTTTTGATTCTAGAGCCCTTTGTTGTATGCCTGCATGGTTGTTTTGTACATATTTTGTATTGGATATATTTGACATTGTATGCCTATATAGCATTCTCATAAGCCTATATGGCTATTTTGTACCTATATTTTATACTTATATCAACATATATTGATGTATGCATACATGGATATTTGGTTAATACAAATCTTTTCTTATCAATGGTGTCCATATTTGCATGTTATAAATTCATGGTTCAATAGATATGACTTACATGTATTGAAGTGTTTACTTTACAACGTATGTGTATACTTTGTGACTTACGTGTGTTCCAATGTAAACTTTGCAACTTACGCATTTTCATGTGCATATACCTTGTATTCATGCATATAATTTTTCTTAATTTGTGTATACTATGTATTAGTGTGTATAATTCAAGGCATATGTGTTTGTGACTATTTGTGCTTCCCTTATTCACATGTACATGCTTGACTTATTCACATGTATACTTATTAATTGGTTAGCCATAGCATTGATCATTGTTTTCCTTCATGGTTTGTCTTGAATAAATTAATTGATTGATGGTAAACAACTTTATCTAAAAGAAAAAAAATACATTTTCAATTGGTATTCTATGAAATGATTGATAAAAAGATTCCAATATATTTAATCCTTTGATTGGAACAACTTAATTAAGCAAAGGATATATACATAATACTCTTCCTTTTAGATTAGCAATGCATGGAAGTTTCAAAAAGTATCCTTCATATTACAAAAATATGTGTTTATGCACTTCAATTGTGCACTCACCCTTTGGTTCTTTGAAAGAAAAATCTACCTATGTCATTGTTACACAGCACAGGTAAACCAGATTTTGTATTGTGGAGCTATATTAAGCTACCAATCTCAAGAACAATGTAACAATAATACAAAATAATGTTTGAGACTACAAGAAGACATCAAAATGGCTAGTGTACTAAATAAATTCTTATGATTTATGAAGAACGCTGATAACTCTACTCAGTTGGCTTCTTTTTTCAAAATCATACAAATTGAACCCTAGAATCAATAGACTCTGTATATCAAGCTACTGCAATTCAAGTTTCAAAGATGAATATTTATCATGCATGTTTTAAATTACATTCAATTTTATGGTTGTTTTGTTGTTTATATGATGTTACGCGATATTCTAATCCAAATTCATGCTTTTAGGCTACATATATATTTATATTTTGTTTTTACATGATTTTTGTACCAATGAACTGAACCCCCCTCCAAAAAAAATTGGCCTAACTGGCGAATTGAACCCCTGAACCCGAACCTGAACCTCAAAACCTATTCCAGCACTCTTCGTTTTCCTTGCACTTACGAATTACGCATTTTCATGTGTATACCTTGTATTTGTGCATATACTTTGTCTTAAGTTGTGTATACTATGTAATTGTGTGTATACTTCAAGGCATATGTGTTTGTGACTACTTGTGCTTCCCTTATTCACTTGTACATGCTTGACTTATTCATGTGTATACTTATTAATTGGTTAGCCATAACATTGATCATTGTTGTCCTTCATGGTTTGTCTTGAATAAATTAATTGATTGATGGTAAACAACTTTATCTAAAAGAAAAAAAAAACATATTCAATTGGTATTCTATGAAATGATTGATAAGAATATTTTAATATATTTAATCCTTTGATTGGAATAACTCAATTAAGCAAAGGATATGTACATAATACTTTTCCTTTTAGATTAGCAATGCATGGAAGTTTCAAAAAGTGTCCTTGATATTACAAAAAGATGTGTTTATACACTTCAATTGTGCACTCACCTTTTGGTTCTTTGAAAGAAAAATCTACCCATGTCATTATTACACTGCACAAGTAAACCAAATTTTGTATTGTGGAGCTATATTAAGCTACCAATCTCAAGACCAATGTAACAATGATACAAAATAATGTTTGATACTACAAGAAGACGTAAAAATGGCTAGTGTACTAAAAAAATTCTTATTATTTATGAAGAATGTTGATAACTCTACTTAGTTGGCTTCTTTTTCCAAAATCATACAAATTGAACCCTAGCATCAATAGACTATGTATATCAAGCTACCACAATTCAAGTTTCAAAGATGAATATTTATCATGCATGTTTCAAATGATATTCAAGTTTATTGTGGTTTTATTTTTTATATGATGTTATGTGATATTCTAGTCCTAATGCATCCTTCTAGGTTGCATATATATTTATATTTTGTTTTTACATGATTTTTGTACCAACGAACTTAGAACAAACCAAACCCCCCTCCAAAAAAATTTGGCCTAACTAATGAACCAAACCCCTGAACCCGAACCTCAAAATGTATTCCAACACTCTTCATTCTACTTACACAAACTTAATCGACCACCAAATTATGCTTCCTCTTCACTTTACCCACTTTTACTCCCTCAAACATCTCATTTTTATTCAAAACCCCTATTTTCCCCAAGTAAGGCATCATGCCATTACATAATTTTGACCTCCCCTATCCTTGAAAACTTTTTGAACACATCAAATTCCACAACCTCACCCTATTTCCAACCTATTCTAGCTTATTTTCAAGCAATTTATTCTTTTCACCTCTTCTAGCCTTGCTTTTAAGGGGCCTCAATTTTGAATTTTGAACAAGGGAAGTGTTAGTAATCTTTTCCAATGCCTTACCAATGCTATTTTCTTATTCCTACTCTCCATCCTACTTACATCAGGCCCATATCACTGAGACACAACCTGAACAATAGGTGGAATGGCCTATTTCAATATATTACACTTGAACCCTTAAGGGATCGATCTGATTGAATGTAGCTGGGAATGATTAAGTGAAGAGGACCATACCCACCTCATAAAATACCTGAGTGGGATGTGTTGGAATGGTTTGTTTGAGGTCACATGAGTTTCCAAATGAAAGTTTACCAATTTGCAACTTTCCACGCTGCTACATTTGACCACGTTTCCATCAACTAAAACTAGACAATACGGGGAAAGCCTCTCGAGATAACAAACTAAGAGAGGTTATTGTAGGATCAACTTGATCCACGAGTTTTCTTTCAAAGCATCGATATTGAGGGCAACAGCATGTTGAAGTTTGCAGCGTGCACTTTTGGTGTCAGGGGACCTGAATAAGATTTGGGCATGCTGGAAGCGTTCGTGTTTGGGTGCAAGATAGGACCATTCTAGTGTAAGAAATACACCTATTTGGATGTGTTGGAATAGTTCATTTGTGAGTCTACGGTGTGGAAGCGAAAGTTGCACCACTTTGCAACTTTCCACTACTTTGCATTGACAATTTTTTCAAATATTCACAGAATTGGACACCCATGGAAAAACCGCTCTGGATAAAAAAATCCGAGAGAGTTTATTGCAAAGGGTCCCAACACAAACTCATGGGATTAGATGAGAGTTTTACACAAATTAATCCCGCGGTATTCAAAGTAACAACATGCTGGAATTGGAGTCATTTTGCACTTTGGACATGAGATTGATGCGGGTTTAGAAACATGACTCCGGTGATTTTGTGTTTGGAGTGTGAAAGAAGGACATGCCATAAACATACCTATTTGGACGGAATGGTTCGTTTGAGAGTCCACACAAGTTGTAGAATGAAGGATTGCACTAGTTTGCAACTTTCCATTACTTGCATTTGACACTTTTTCCATCAACTAAAACCTAGACACCACAGGAAAACCTCTTTGAGATAAAAAAAACTGAGAGAGGTTATTGTAGAGGGGCCCAAAAATATCCCATAGGATTAGACAAGAATTTTCTAAGTGTCGCAGTATCTGAGTAATAATATGTTGAAGTTTGTAGCCATTTTGCACTTTGGACCCTTAAGAAATCAATCTGGTTGAACATAGCTTAGAGTGATTCCACGTGTTTGGGTACAAAAGATGACCATTCCTAGCATAAAAATACCTATTTGGATGCGTTGGATCATTTTTTTTAGTCACACAAGATGCAAAACGAAAGTTGCACCACTTTGCAACTTTCCACTACTTGCATTTGACACTTTTTCCATCAATTGAAAACTGGACACCACAGGAAAAAAACTACGAGATAAGAAAAACTAAGAGAGGTTATTGTAGAGGGTCCCAACATGAACCCATAGGATTAGACAATAATTTTCAAAGCATCATGGTATCTGAGTAACAACATGTTGAAGTTTGAAGCCATTTTGCACTTTGGACCCTTAAGGGATCGATCCAGTTGAACGTAGCTCGGAGCATTTCTGCGTGTTTGGGTGAAAAAGAGGACTATGTATAGCATAAAAATACCTATTTGGATGCATTGGAATAGTTTTTTTGGTCACACGAGTTGCAGAACTAATGTTGCACCATTCTGCAACTTTCCATTACTTCCATTTGACACTTTTTCTATCAACTAAAAATTGGACACTACAGGAAAACCACTCTAAAATAACAAAAACTAGGAGAGGTTATTGTAGAGGGGCCCAACGCAATCCCATAGGATTAGATGAGAAGTTTCTAAGAATCATGGTATCCGAGTAGCAACATAATGAAGTTTTCCGCCATTTTGCACTTTGGACCATTAAGGGATTGATTCGGTTGAATGTAGCTCGGAGCGATTCCACGTGTTTGGGTATGAAAGAGGACCATTACTACCATAATAATACCTATTCAGATGCATTGGAATAGTTTTTTTGGTCACACAAGATGCAAAACAAAACTTGCATCACTTTACAACTTTCCACTGCTTGCATTTGACACTTTTTCCATCAACTGAAAAGTGGAAACCACGGGAAAACCAAGTGATAACAAAAATTGAGAGAGGTTATTGTATATTTCCTCAACGTGATCCCATAGGTTTAGACAAATATTTCATAAGTGCCATGGTATCCAAGTAATACCCCATCAAAGATTGCTACCCTTTTGCACTTTGGGATTTGATGTTTCATTGAACTGTATGGTTCCGTACAAGGTGATTGGGCTCTCTTTTTGATGGAATTCAGTGGGCAGCAGACTTAACTCCATTTTAGTTTTGGTTTGTTTGGATTTCAAGTGATTTTGTGCATTTTAGAAGCCAATTACTGAGGGTCTAGTTGTATACCCTATGTTAAGGGTTTTGAGTGCATTAAAATGTCATATTAAGCCATTCACCCACTGTATGCTTCTATAACTTGATGGAAAGGATTAGTTATGATTATAAACCATGTGTGCAAAGGTTTTTGCACAAGGGAAGTGAATAGATGGTTTTTAGGTGATGCCCTAAATGTCAAATGATGTAGTTTTGAGTGGAAAATGGTAGTTTACTGCTAATGTTTGAAGAAATCTTTGGGGGTTGCGATATCTCTTGAAATTTTAAGCTTGTGCAAATATTTTTGAAGGTGTTTTAGGCTTTGGTTGGCTATGGGAAGGTTTCAAGTATGGGTTTTCAATAAACCCTTGCCTAACTTTCATAATCCTCAAATCTCATCGATAGGCATCGACAGAAGGTCATCCAGCAACAGACATCAATCGAAACACTTGCTGCCTAAGACGATTCACCGAGATAAACCACTTCGCTGGCACATGCCGTATTAAGATCGAGATAGACCACCTTGCATAAAAGGCTACTAAATTAGCCCTATTTGCGAGATGATGCCCGGCACTTGAATCTTCATAAACTCCTCCAAAATAGGCCTGTATATTATCAAGACAACCGATTCCTTGATTTGTTTTTCATGTCGAACATGGGGCCTAACCACCAGCCTCTATTTGAAACAAAATGCTTGGGGTTTTAATGAAACTCCTATCTCCCTTTAAACTGGCGCAAGCACGCCTTTAGACATTACACATGAATTGAATAATACATTACATGGATAGTCAGCTTCTAACATTTTTCAAACTACCGCCGAAACTCTCATTTTCATCATGAAAATACCCTATTACACTGCTAGAACATCATCCCAAACACCCAACCTTGACTCCAAAACATTCTAAATAGGTTAGGAATGTATTTTACAAGTTAGAGGACCCATTCCACAAGTTACAACATGCACAAAAAGTGGAATGGGTCTAATTACATCATGAAACCCTTCAATCTAAGAACACTATGAAAATAGGTAACTACAATAAAAATAAGATAACTTTCACTATACAAAGAGTTAGAACCTCTAAATAAGTGAAAATTAAATCTAATTCATTAATATACAACATCCAATAGGTTTCAATTCATATTAGTGTTCGTATAGGCTGTACAACAACAAGAAAAGTGAGAAAAACTAGTAAATTTCTAGAAAATAGCATTCTTCTTGATAAAAAATGGGTTACAAATCAACCAAAAACCTCTCCTTCGAGGCATTGAAGGTTATTATACATGTTTACCATAGGAACAATAAAATAGAGGCTTTGAAAGGAACTCCATGAAAACCAAGCTCTCTAAATGGTATATCAAACTCTAGTTCAAAATCTTTTAGATGAGGCTACTCCCATAGCTCTCTTACTCGCTTGACAAATCCTTGAAACTCTGTATTGATTTTATTTTTTCACATCCTCACGGCGCTTCTTCATCAGTTTCATCAGCATCCTTGTTGGCCTTCTTTCCCCCTCTGTTTTGGACCACATCCGTACCACCTCCATAAAAATTGGCATCTCAGCGGTCTTCTTGGTTTCCAGCATGATAGTTTATACGGTGCAGAAAATGAAGCAAAGAAATCATCATCTATTCTCCGGTAACGGAAGAATGCATAGCGATGTTTTGATACATGATGTCTTCCTCTCTTCTTCTATCTCACGGTTGAATATCTAAATCAATATGAAAGTAGGCCTCCCAGTTCGGTCAATAACATTTATATTCCACCAAATGTTGAAATGCAGATCCACATATGCACTTGCGGCTGGTGAAACTTGTTTTTTGAAAGTTGAAGTTTTCTCTTTTGGAGTCACCAATGGCGGCTCTCCTTTTGAGCTCCTTCGCTGCTGCCGTCATCTAATAAACGTATTTTGTTTCCGCCAGTTTTGGTGGCTGGATCGCCATCCGAAATTTCGGCTACATAAATCGCATTGGGAATTTCCAGTAGACATTATAGTTGGTATTAAAGCCAGTACCTGCAACATGAAGAGTGATTCTAATTCCTCTTCTACATTAGAGGGTTCGTATCCTTGATCTGACTCTTCCAAATTATTAGAATCAAAATCACTAGCTTCCATATTCAAAAATTCCTAACCAACAGAAATATTGTTTAGAGGATAAATGGTAATAGTCTTCAAAATTGGCCACTGAGTACAAGTTCATTCTGCTTTCATAATGCTTTAACCAGGTTCAATTTCGCGAATGATCAAGTTGAGAAAATTTGAAGGTGCATCAATCACCGAGATTACATCCTCACTTTGGATTCTCCAAAGCAATAGCCATGTCGATTTCCTTTTCGCCAAGTCCTACTCTCTCAAGGTTGTCAATCGCCGATACTAATAGCCCATTTACAGAAATGTGAATTTCCGCAGCTCCACCACTGACAGTTTCTCTTGGAATAATAAAAGCGGGAGACTTTTGAAGAGACTCCATGAAAACCGTTCCTCTAAATGGTATATCAAACTCTGGTTCAAAATATTTTAGATGAGGCTTCTCCCATAGTGTCTTACTCGCTTAACAAGTCCTTGAAACTCTATATTTGATTTTATTTTTCCTATCCCTCTCTTGTTGTTCTTCCTCAATTTCATCAAGATCATACATTGACCTTCTTGCCCCTCCTAAAGTTTGGACCACATCCATTACCTCCACATAGAACTTGACATCCTTGGTCTTCTTGGTTCCCACACCTTGATATGGTTATGCAAATGAAAGTGAAAAAATGTAATCATCTCCTTCTCTATTGGTTGGAAGAATGCATTCTTAATGTTTTGATACATGATATCAAATCTCTCTTCTACTCTCATGGTTGAATACCGAAATCTAGTATGGTGGGCCTCTAGAGTTCCAGTCATCTTTCTTCCTCTTCCACCAAATGTTGGCTCGATTCACACGTCTTCCAGCCTAATTGAATTTTTTTTAGAAAGATGAAGTTTCTAATGAGTCACCAGTGTAGCTCTCTCTACCTTTTCAGTCTCTTTCATTGCTATAGATCATCTATAGGATTTAATCATTTGTACCACATGGTTGATGTGCTTTGAATCCTTGTATCTAAAGGAAATTTCATCTAACTATAAATACACTACTACTCTCACGAGGTTTAACAATATCAATCTCTCACTTAATAGTACGTTTACAACTGTATTTCCAAAGATTTTCAACTAAGGCTATAGGAATTGAAATGGCCATTTGGCTAGCAATTCAAAGGAGGCTTTAGAAATAGCCAGAGGATTTGAATGATTCCCAATTAACTTGTCCATTACCTGTTGTTTCTTTTTGTAAACTAAACATGACTTATTACATTATAAATCAATTCCACAGGATGTATTTATGACCTTATTCAATTGGCCAGAGCTCTAAAACTTTAAAACTGGCAAGTACTGTAGACCGTTTTTATAATAACCTTAAAATTTTCACTAAATTTCATTTAAAGTAAGTCCTCCTTCTGTGCCTTGGAGTACTCTATCCTCTACGCTATTTTACAATGTCACTCATACATTCGAGATTCTCTTATAATGTCTACATCATGAGTTCTCATTTTAGAGGTTAGAAGTTCAAATGAGAAACTTGAGATTCCCTCCCACAAAGCTTCACACACTTTTTTACTATAATGGCTTAAAATCTGGAATTGAGATTTTGCAAGATCATCAAAATAAGGATGTTACATTGCTTTTTTGGTTGAGATTCTCTTCGATGGCTCCAAAATCAGCATTTTCTGCAAGGAGAGACCAATCAATTTTTACTAGTTTAGTTACAAATACGCAAACTAAAATAATAAAAAGAAATAATTCATCCAAAATGGAAATGAAATGAAAATAGATGGAAGGAACTTATAGATAGGCATGGCAGTCTCTCAACTTAGTCACTCCTGGCCATACATCTTCATTGGGAGTTCCAAGATACCTATTGCACACAACACCTCTCATGAATAGAATATCTTGAAATTCGAGATGATCTTATAATTTCTACATCATAGGTTCTCATGATAAGGTTAAATTGAAATTACCTCACCAAGCTTCACATGCACTTTTGTAATGAATTATTTAATCATAATTGAGATTTGTAAAAATCATCAAAATAGGGATGTTGCATTGCTTTTCTACCTGATATTCTCTTGTATGGCTCATAAATCTACATTTTTTGCAAGGGGACACCAATCAATGTTTACCAGGTTATTTACAGATACACAAAGTAAAATATGATGATAGCATTGGAATCAAAAAAATTAACATGGATACAAATATAAATTAATAAGAACCATTGTGCATATACTTACAAATTAATCCAATGAACCATCCTGGTCTTCTCTACTCTTTATTGTGTCAAGTGTTGCCTCATGGTCAGACTCATGGACCTTCCACAAGGTCTTTTTTAAAGGTCTATCCCCATATTTGGTCAAACAAACATTGGATGCCACAACAAGGTTTGAGTAATGAAGAATCTTACGATGTGTTTCAAAGTCCTAAAACAACCAATGTTTAACACTCTTATGTGGGTACCTTCTAAGCCAGATTCTAGTAACAACAACTGAGCCTGTAGGGTATTCAATGTTTTCTCCATCTATAACTAGGTCTTCCAACTTCTTTTTTGCCTCAACATAATGACACAAGTAATAGTCTATTACCTCTTCATTCTCTTCATTTTCAATAACTACATAAACATGCCCTACATTGATATGTGTGGAATATCTCTTCAAATTAGTCAACATTACAAATAGAGTACAAAGTAAGATAATAATATGGAATTTCAAAAAGTAAGCAAGTAGATAGATTACCTAGTTGAACTAGATCTGATACGTGGTCAAAGTCGACCGATGATTCCATCTATGTTAGTTCCAATGCCGTTAGAGGGAAATACATGTGAAGTGGGCTAAGATAGCTTGTCCACCATTTTTCAACCCACTCCCTTGATTCACAATCATTCCAGGCTTGCTTTGTACATGAAGAACAAAAGCATGCCATCTTATGTGTATTGATACTCAATGAACCTGCATTTGAGCTAAGGAAAGAGTGTACCTCACTCGATCCTATTAGTGTACAACAATCCTCATATGGTGCAATGTTAGTATCATCCATCAACCAAAAAAATCTATGAACTAAAGATGCACCTTCATTATCTAGACCCATCGAAGCATTACACCACTCAATGATTGATCTTGCATCTGTCAACTTTGCACTATCTTTATACTTTAACTCTTCTTGCACGCTAATGCTCTTTTCACGCATGCTCCTACACAATCATGCTCCCCCTGTCCATGCCTGGCCTCACAAAAGTTCCACATATGTTGAACACCTGTAGTGAGATGCATCCTGCACAACCAATAGAACATGTGTGTGTTCTTGATCTATGTTGCACAGTTATCTGACCATATTATATGTCAACCATATGCTATGCCCCTCTGAGCTAGATCACTGTAGAACATCTGAAAGAAACCTTGCATGAACTCTAGAGAATGTGTGTGATCATCACTAATATAAATGTGATACTCCCTCAATACTTTCCTTTGGTCCTTTGTACTATCAACTACATGAATGAATGCTATGTGCATAAATATCAAAACTTGTGTGGAGTTGTAATACTATGACTACAACTCACACTATGGATATAGAGTGTAGTTCTCTACAAATTCAACCACTAATACTATGCTGCCAATTGGAAAGGTGTCCTTGCATAGCTTGAATTGTGTGTCCAACCATCTAGTTCTATGGGTATGCCTTGCATACTCATGCACTAGATTCTCATGAAACATGGACATAAACTAATACAATGGTATCTTCTCAATAACCAAATCACACCTTTTTGCTTGAGATCCATCTTTTTTAGCATATTCCACTATTTTATACTTCCCTAAATCTACTAGTTTTTGTCCCACCTCATTTTTGCTAAGTTCCATATGTTGACATACTGGCATTCATTGCAAGCCACCGCAACGCCCACATGAACCATCCAAGCATGATATCCTATAGAATATTTGGCCATCCTCTATTTGACATAAATTTTTTGATAAGAAATCTCTTGAATATTTTGGTGGGGCTTCTATGCCACAATCGTGCAAAAAATCGTTAGTATGCAAATCTAAACATATAGAACGATAAACAACATAATGGTTAGATAATTCAATATGCAGTCTACAAAAACAAGTAGTGCGTCTATGATTTATCTTGACATAAAAGGTTTAAGAATTTCCAAAAATATTTGAGAAATACTAATTTAAGGATAATCATTTTGAAATTTACGAAAAAATTGGGTTTGAGTCGTATCCAAAAAATGCTTTGGATGTGGCTTATGGTTACTGATTCTTCTTCTTATGACATCCCTTTGATTTAGAGATGTCCTTGTATTATTCTTCCAATACCCTTCAATTAGTGTTCTCAATGCTTCAACAACCTTTTTATTTTATGTGGCAGTCTTCTTGAGAATGCCCATAATTCATTTAGTCGGTGCCCTCAATTCTTTGCCACCTTTGAATGGAATTTAGAATAAAGAAGTTTTTTCCTACTGACATTCCCATTTTGTTCCTTGTCTTTTTAATGAAGGACTGTAATATCTCTTTGTTGATAGTTTCAAAGTCGATGTAATTGTGACATGTAGGGTGGCGTTACTATCTAACTTTGGAGTATGAGGTCTTTACCATCAACATCGCCAGCACATCCACGGTAGATTCTTCACAATAGTGTTTTCACTTGATGCATTCGATGTTCTCAACCCAAGAGTCTTCATGACGTTTCTATACTTTCAACCCCACATCATTTAAACAAATAGTTGACATCTCGCGATCTCATTTAGCCTTTCAAAGAACATTTTTCAAATCTTATCAGCATATCTTCTACAAGTGCATTCTGGAATCTTACCTTCCATGTGCTGCAAAATATCCTCATCAATATTAATCAAAAACTTTGGCATTCTACTCAAAATTCTAGGTGGTGTTCTCTTACCTGTACATACATCTCCACATTACCAATTTCATTAATATTTAATTGAGGTGGGCTAGGTTGGCGCTTGATCAAGGTGGAATGCGAGGAGCATACCATCATCTTACTTCATGGGGATTGGTGGCATACCTTCTTAAATCCGTCGAATTGATGATTTACTCTCGAACTGAGAGATGTGATGGATGGTGTCCAATCATATTCACTTGCAGTAGATGGTGTCCCTGAATATTCTCTTGTGCTTAATGGTGTCCCTTCCTATTCACTTGTGGTAGAGGGTTTGTCTCCAACTATAGTATTTTCATCTATCCTAGCATGACTCTTTCACATTCGTTCCCTTAGTGCTGCCAATTTCTTTTCTCTTTTTGATGGTTGAGTTCAATTGGATTGTTTTAGTCAATCATTTCCAGTATACTTGTTTTCCTTGATATGTCCCCACTCCTCTATGTTTCTTTGAAGGTTTCGTACTCGCGCCTCTATTAATTTTCTTCCTTGTTGTTGTTATTTCTTTGGCGCTGTCCGGATAATTTTACCTATAGCATGCGGATGAATATTAGTTCCTCAAAAATGTATCCGATGAAATAAATAGAGAAATATATATCACTTCATTTCAAGGCTTCATAAATAGACAACATAGGTGATGAGGTAGCTTTACTTATGAGGTAATTTATAAATAGAGATGAAAAAAAAATAGTTTAAATAGGTAGTAGAATTATCAAAATGTGCAAAAAGTGCTAAGTTTTGAAATTAACAAATAGTGAAGGGTTTGATGTAGACCTGGAAGGCTCAATCAAAACCAATTTGACAACATGACTTTAAGAGGCATCTAAAAAGATTAAGATGACCTATTTGATAAAACCAAACAACCCTCAAAGCTTGACAATCATCATAAGTTAGATTTCACACTTTCACCCCTTGAACCCTAGTAGTAGTGGAAACTCAAATTTTTCCCAATAACTCAAATGTTCTCTAAAACACTAGACAAAATATTTATGGTTTTAGACACCCATTTCAGAGTTATTACACATATCTCAATATCAAGTACAAGTACTTTGGACCAAATCCCCAAAAAATCCCCTTATAGGTTGACCTAATTAGGTTGATTAGGCCTAATTTGCAAAGCGACATGCCCTCAAACTTATCACAAGACCTTGAAACCTTGGGGAAACATTTCTTAGGTTCCCAAACCTCCAAAACCACAACTAGATTCCTCTGGTATAGACAAATTCATGCCAAACCTGAAAACCCTTGTTTTATGCACTATTCAAGAGGGTTTATTGAATATGCTACTTCCACAACCTCCCAAACTTTAAAACCAACTTGAAAAAAGGAAATTAACCTTTCACATGCCTAAAATTTCAAAACATCATGACTTCCCATAGAGATTCTTCCAAACACTAGGCCTAAGCCCTCATTCACATGCATTTTTGTTCACAAAACTCACTATAGCAGCAAGTTTATTACTCATATTTCTTTCCTAGCACTCAAATCATGCATCCTACACTTAAACCAGACATCATAGGGTCCCTTACACAAGTTACAGGTCAGGAAAAAACATGAAAACACAGAAAATTGCTGCTAAACTTGAGATTTCAATGTATTTTCTTCTCACAAAATCCAAATCAAACTTACATTCCATGTCCGCATGCCATTTAAAGGCTTATTCTTCACATCCCACTAACCAACTACCTTGCAACTGAATTTCAAACCCTTAATAACCGTTGAAGGCCATGTTTACATCATTTACACATGATATAACAACAATATTACTCAGATTGTAAGTTTGCACCCCGAACACCTATAACTCACTAAAACCACACCAATGGATTGAAATGAGCCTTATTACATCCAAAAAACACTAATATTGCACACTTTACATGTAAATTCAAAAACTTTCCTTCAAAAGCTACAAATATACTTTAGTGCAAGATCACCATTTTTCACATTTTAACACCTAAACTCAAAAACTCAACCTAAGACATGCTTAGTGGTATTCATTGACCTTATTAAAAACAAAACATGCTCAAAGACTCATGCACCTACCTATTTACTTCCTAATTACCATCAAATGATCAAATAAGGAGGATGAGGTGTAGGTGCTCCTGCACCAGGGTTGTAAAAGTGTATTAAAGAGGGAGACCAACGGTCACCTCTTTCAAATGTTAGTTTTTAAAGTTGAAATGGTTTGTTTTAGGAGAGAAAAATTATAAAATTCCATGAGAAACTTGAATGGAGGATGATCCTTGGATTGGGTGTCAAACCAAATGAGGAAATGTTGAGATTTCCTTAAGAAAAATGAGGTTTTGGTTAGTGAAATTGATTTTCTGAGTTGGGCAGCATTATTTTATGTTAGATTGAGCATAAGCAGGGTATTTTATACTTGTTTGAATAGTTTTCAAGTTTTGGAGTGTTTGGAAAGTGCTACTTTCAATAAAACCTAGGGTTTATAAGCCTGGGGAGAGGGTTTTATGGTTTGGGTGGTAAATGATTGAATGTATGCAATCTAACACTATAATTTGAAGTTTTGATAGATATAAAGTGCTGGCCCAAGGTTTCAAGAGATTTGGACAAGTTTTGAAGGTGGTCCCTTTGTAAAAGTGGGCTAACTTGGGCACTTATAAGCATAGAAAACCTGATTTGTGCAGTTTGGTACAAAACAAGCATTGTCAATTGTTGGATATGTTGAAAGGCTCTGTAATGGGTCCCTGATGTGTGTTGTGTTGTGAATTGAAAGGTTGTGTTAGTGGAATTATACCTGATTGAGTGACTTTGTTATGCTATAAGGGACATGTTGATGGTGTTTTCTGCCTGGCAACAACTTTCGAGCAGAATATAATATCCTATCTCTCTTGAAAGGTTATTTTCAATAGCGAATCACTGAAAATCACCCCAAGGTCTCTCGGGTGTTAGGTCATAACAATGCATAAAACAACTCAGATAAAATGTGAAATTGCTGGTAATCACAATCGGACCTTACTACAAGCAAACTGTACATTTTCAATTTATCAAATCTGAAAATATGATGATCTTAAAATCCTAGATCTAACCGAATAACAAAGAAATTGCAAAAGATAGGGATGCAAGGAAGTAATAAAATCTGAACTACTACAAGGACAAGCAATGCAAATGACATATATCTGGAATGGACCTATCTCGAATAACCAATTCCTGTTCGACCCACAAGGCAATCTTACAAGAACAGTGCAATCTTCTGAGGAATACAGATTTTCAAATCATAGACTTGCATCTACAACTGAACTTAAGCACATTTGAATATACGGTCCAGGTTGACTTTACCAGCCTACTACAATCAGATAGTTACTGGGAGTATAGACCAGAGATAGCTACAAACATTCCAAATATAAAATCACAAACATCATTTATCCAACTGAAACTAATTTATTTTTTGAATTCTGAACCCTAAATCTTCAAGCAATTTAAAAGATAGAACAAAGGAACCATGCAAGATGAGATAACACAAAGGATTTCACCAGGAATAACCACAATGTCTTCAATTGTATTAATCACCAGAAAATGCTGCAACAATTCAACTGTTCTGAATATAGTGTTTGCTTCAAGAAACTTCAAATACTCTAACTATAGCTCTTGCTCTATTACTGTCTTGCTATGTCTATACCCAATGTCTAACTCTTACAATGAGGCAAGAATGCCTATTTATCAAATTTCCCCCCCAAAACATGTCGGCCCAGCCAAACATTTTATAAAATAATCAAAACCGCCAAAACAGGTCGGCCAAGGAAACAAACTAAGGCACACATTTAATGCCATCATCCAAGTCGGCCAAGGCACAGTCCCCAAGGAAGTCTGGTCCAATGCATGCCCTATAATAATAGGGAAGCACAAATCTCGAAAAGAGCATTAACTGCTACTCCCTTTGTCTTTCCTCTGCGCTGGTGACCCTTGGACCTTCAAGAATATCCCATCCAGCTCAGCAATAGGTGGCAATGGAAAAACCCTGAGTCGGCATTTAATTGAATCAATTCCCTCATTGGACCGCTCAACAGTTTTCTTCCAGTCCTCCCTGTTGGCCATGTACCTGTCTATCACTGCCAAGTATGTAGCTGCATCATCAAGCAAATGGGAGGTGACAGTTCCATCAGATTCCGGGGCATAAACCTCATGCCACCATTCTTTCAGTTGATCTAAACTTAAATATTTGGGAGCTATTTTCTTCCTCCCTGTCATCACCTCAAAGAAGGCAATGCAACCATCATAAATTGCAGTGAGGTCAGCATCAATTGATTTCCTTCATTTTTGTATCTTTTTCAGGCCTCCCTGCCTGATCTGAAATGCCTCGAACCACTCCCATGGTTCATCCAATCTAGCAGAAGGAAGGATTCCATCTTTTCCCAACTGATCCTTGCCATATCCTAGAATAGTCCTTGATTTCTGCAGCAGGAGGTCTATGTCATTCTTATCCTGAGACAAGATGCTCTCTAACAGCTCCTTTTCCCAGACTGCATCCTTGCCCACAGATAGGATCTCTTTGATAGCTTTATCCCCTATTTTTTGGACACCCATTAACCAGTCTGTGGCAGCCTGAGCGGAGGCCTTCATCTTTTCAATTCTGGAGATTGTCTCCTTAGGCAGAAAACCCCGAGTCTGAGAAGAGGAAGGATGGAGAGACTGTAGAGGCTTCATTACCTCCTCCAGACATTTCCTCAATCTTTCATTTTCTCTTTTCAGCTCTCGTTTTGACTGGGTCTCCTTCTTTAGTCTGTCAACAATTATAGCACTCGACCCTTCAAATTCCTCAATATCCTGCTCCAGGGAGGCCGGCCCAAGGTTAATAGTTTGAACATTGTAATCCTGGCCTGTTACCTCATCTCTTGTTTTATCTGCAGCAGGGGTGGCGATGTGAACTACCCGGTTATGCACCTCATCCCTTTCCACCCGAGAAATCACCCTTGCAACCTTCTTCTTCTTCCCTTTGCCGATCTGAGATAACATTTCATCCCAGTCTAGAGGAGTGTCTTCAACAATCACCTGTTTCTTCTTTGCAAGTTCTCTCTCTAGCCAGTCCGGGGCTACAGGGTCAGTCCGGATTCCTTCTGTATGAGTTTCTCCTGGATCTTCTGTCACTTTCTCCCCTTCTGCGGCTGCCACCTCGACCTCCTCCTCAGCCATGGCTTTGTCATCTTCTTTCACCGGAGTCCGCTCACCTTGATCAGCCTCCTCAAGTCCCAATTCCGGAAGCACCGGTGATGGAGTCCTAGCAGGGATGCTTTCCTCCGGTTCCGGTGATCCGCAACCCTTATCACTCTCCAGAGAATCCTCGTATTGTACCAGCGGAGAAGTGTGCCTTTCCTCTATTTTTGCATCAAGCTCGGCTGCTTCACTGTATAGTGTTCCCTCTTTGAACTGCTCGGCCTCCCCGCTAATTCCCTGCTCATCCGGATTCTCCGGTTCTGGTATGCTATGTGGAGGAGAAACAGGCTTATCTTGCTCCTCAACTGGTAATGCTGGCGGGGAGTCCTTTGGCTGTGCCACATCCTTGGGAGAAGGAGTTCTTGATTTTCTAGTGTATACCTTAGTCTTCTCCCCTCCGGAGCTTTCCACATCTACAATTGGAGGTTCATCCTCCGAAGTGGCCTGATCCTTCTTCTTTGCCACCCTTGCAGTTCTAGCTTTCTTAGGCGGCGGAGGGGCATCCTCCTCTTCAGCTTTCTCTGCTTCTTCCTCATCCGAGGACTTGCTAATTGTGAGAGTCTTCCACCTGCGCTTGCCAATTGGTTTCCTCTTCGTTGCAGGTTCAGTTCCCTTAGGACCTCTGACTTTAATCTTGAATGGCGAGGTTTTAGCCGTTTTCCCTTTGGGGTCCTCCTCCTCCCCGGATTCTTCAGAAGTGGACATGGGGTTGAGATTCCCCATCAAATCGAAGGTACAGGGCACATTGGCATTCTCCAATACCCAGACTTTATGCTTAATCCAAGAAAAGGTGAATCTCAACACAGGAGTCATCAAGTCCTCCAATTCTGTCACCTCAGGCTCACTCCAATCAATGTCTGCAACTGACCTGTCCTTTATGGGCTCGTAAACATGGTCCTGAACCAACTTTCCATCATCATCAAGCTGATCTGGAATCAGCTTAACATTGTATTGTCTAATGGCCTCAACTGGCAGCCGGGAATATCTCCTCTTTCTTGCATCAAGGTCATCCTTGATATTGACCCAGTAGTCTTACAGGTCCTCCTTATGCCTAAATTCTCGGGTAGCCCTCTTCTGTGCCTCTCTGGTTATGTCAAAGTTCATTCTCTTTGAATGGAAAGAGAATCCATAGGCTGCCAACTCCTCTCCTGCAGTGTGAGCTGATTGGATAGACGGGCACATTTCTCCCACACCAATCCCAAGGGGGAAGTCTCCTCCAAAACCAGTCTTATGCTTTTCCCTCTTCACCACTGCATCAAACTCACAAATTTGTCGTACAACCTCTAGCAGCACCATATGGTCAGTAGGATACCGGGGTAACCTGTAAGGAGCAGCTGGGCATCCATCAATCCGGAGGTATGTGAAGGTAGGGAACTGGATAAACCATGCTCCGTAATTCTAAATCAGCCCCTTAGCCCCATCGGATAATCTGATGTGCTCTGCATTTTGAAGTGTCCGGGTAATGTGCATTGTGAATGCATCATTGGCCCTCCTATAATCTTTATGTCCCAAATGCAGCTCCGGATAGACTTCATAGATGATATCCTGCCCAATAGTTCCCATCGGATTCAATCCTTTGTAGGGATAGGAGATGGCCAACACATACATGATGTAGGAGGACATGGTGAACTTCTTTGCCTCCAGGACATTTCTCAGTTGTTTGTCTATCTCTGCACTAATGAGTCCTGCCCAGTGATAATTTGTTCCCTGACTCATCTTGGTGATCACGTGGACCATCCAATTCTCCAATACTCCGGCAGTTTTAAGTCCGGCCACCCTGCTCAACAGTGTGATGGCATCATAGATATCCGGCCTGAATTTCACCCTGTGCAATTATTTAGGCAATTTGGAATGGTGAGATTTTGGCTTCTCCAGCCATGAGTTGATGATCTGCTGAGCCTTAACTGGCTCATTCTCATAGTATGTTCGGGCAGTGTCAATGTTTAAAGCACAGACCGAGGGGAGATCCGGCATGCTGAAGGCCCGGGCAATGGAAGCCGGACTGGAGTTGGCCAAGACTCGTCCCTCAGTGCTGATCACCATTTGGGTATCAAAATTGTACTGCCTGGCACATTCCAAAATCAACTCATAACATTGAACCGCCGGAGGAAACCCGGCCACATGCACCAATCCGGAGTTCATCATTCCCAATCTCAAAGCTGACTGATCCTTCTCAGCCGTTCTTTGTTTGAATTCCTCATAGCGCCAGGCACCAACATTCGTGTCAGATACCTCAGCCCACACAGAGGACATCTTGCTTTCTGGGAGCTGGCTCTTCATATCTAATCTCAAACGTTCTGTCTCAGAGATTGAGGCCGCCCCTGCACCAGCTTTGGACTTCCCAGCAACAGCTTTACTTGATTCAGCCTACACATCCAAAAATTGTCATTAGAATCCAATCATTACTCATATTCCAGTTCAAAGGGTTAGCACAAATCAAATAAATCCATCAAAATCAATTGCTAACTACTAATCCATCGGGATCCGGAGAAATCAGACAGTCCGGGAAAATACCGTCGGGGCAGAATTTCAGAAAAATCCGACCCAGACAGATTCCTGCTACCAAAGCATCATTAGTCGAATAAATCATTAATGCACATGGAAAATCAAAGGATAATTATCAAATGCATTTATTGGCAACAAGAAATAAACATTAGACACTCATTCCATTAATCCTATCATCGAAATATCAAAAGAACGGAGCCAGACAGGAAATCCGAAAAAATCCGGATGGGACGGATTTTCGCGGACAGCTTGAATGTACCGGGAATAACCCCAACCCGCAGAATAAGCCCAAACCGGGAAAATCCGGGAGCGAGGAAATTCCGCGACGACCTCGGAAACCCGAAAAAATGACGAATGTAAACCAAAACTTGAATGATCACAGGATCATCCCTACCTGATCTCGAATGATCACAAAACCGATGACAAGCAACAAGACTCGGGACGCCAAGGACTTAGACCCCTCGAAAGCACGCAAAGGATGAATCCCCACATGAAAATAAAGATGCCCTAATCCGAATGATCAAACCATCTGCCATTAAAACCAGAACAAGCTTTAAGGTTTTAAAATATCGGTTAAAGATTTACCTAAAGCCTTCTAATTTGAATAAGACAGGAGGCCAACATGATACGGGGCAAAAGCCACTCAAGCACAACAAAACTCTCGTCCTGGGCCGAATCACCAAAGGAAACCCTAATTCGCACAAAACATATTTCGCGCCTGAAACAATTAAGCACTCCGACCCAGAATCCCGTCTAAAGGATAGATACGTCATCTCATGGACGAATGGAATTCGCAAAGCAAGGAAAATGAGGTTTCAAAATAAAACGGGACGGACTCCGACTCTATAAATACAAAATCAAAATCAAATCAAAGGCCGACCCAATTCCAGCGATACCCAAGGCAAGAAACCCTCAATCATCATGCAAGCAAATGGAAGGG